>ONZH01017494.1:0-56407 GCA_900303285.1 Rhinella marina
CAGGTTTTAATACTATTCTATCCTCTTGAATGATTGTAAAAGGAGGGGAAGTGGAAAGCGCCTGTAGCTCACTTATTCTTCTAGCCGACGTTGATGGCGACTAGGGAAAACGCATTTTAAGTATTATTTTTAATGGACACACCGTCAGGAGATACAAAGGGCCTTTTGGTTAGGGCCTGCAACACTAAGTTCAGATCCCAGGGGGGGTTCTGACTTTCTCTACAGGACGGGACCTAGAGATAGATCTACAAAATCTCATAACCCAGGGATGAAGAGCCAGTCTGACATCAAACAGAACGCTAAGTGCCGCAATCTGTACTTTTAAGGTACTTAAAGCTAAACCTTTGTCTAGTCCTTTCTGTAAGAACTCAAGAACTGCCGGAATATCTAGACTCATTGACGTAGATGGCGGGACCCCTAGAAATTTAAAGAAACACCACCAGGTTTTAGCATAAATAGATGTAGTAACCAACTTTCTGCTTTCTAACATAGTAGACACCACAGAAGCTGATAACCCCCTGGCTAACAACAATCTCCGCTCAAAAGCCAAGCCGTTAAATGTAGCCCTCTCACAGGTGGGTGAAGTACGGGACCTTGACTCAGGAGGTCTGGAATATCCGGGAGAACCCAAGGATCTGCTATGGACATTATCCTCAGCCAAGAAAACCATGCCCGACGAGGCCAAAATGGAGCTATGAGGATCACCCTTGCCCTGTCCTCCCTGATTTTCTTTAGGACTCTGGACATAATCTGAAGTGGAGGGAACGCATAGAGAAGTCCCCGGTTCCAAGGCTGAACCAATGCATCTACCGCCTCTGGATAGTCTGACAAGGTCAGGGAAAAAAACCTTTTCACTTTTCTGTTCGCTCTGGTAGCGAATAAATCTATCCTCGGTACTCCCCATAACTTTGTGATCTTTGAAAAAACTGCATAATTCAAAGACCATTCTTTCTGATCTAAGAAGTGCCTGCTCAGGAAGTCTGCCTTCCAGTTGTCCTTCCCTCTGCCCGAACCACAGACATTACCTTCTCGATCTTCTCTTGGGACAAGAAGGATCTCTGGACTTCCGAGTCTAAAAGAATCCCCAGAAACTGTTGTTTTCTTCCTGGAACTAATTTTGATTTTTCTAGGTTCAAAATCCAGCCCAGGGATTCCAACGTCGTCATCACGTGACCCAACTGTCTCCTGCATTCCTGATGAGATGAAGAAATAATTAGAAAATCGTCGAGATAAGGGACGAATAGGGTATTCTTCTCCCTTATGTGGGCTGCCACCTCGGATATTAGCTTGGTAAATATCCTGGGAGCCAAGGCAATTCCGAAGGGCAATACCTGGAATTGAAAATGCTTCAGACATCCCTGAAAGGTCAAAGCTACCCTTAGATATTTCTGATGGCCATGAAATATCGGTAGATGGTAATAAGCATCTCTGATGTCCAGAACCGCCATCTGACAATTCTCGAACAGCAGATCCACAACAGTCCTTATCGTTTCCATCTTGAATCTTTCTGTAAAAGAGAAATTTGTTCAGGGATTTCAAATTGATTATAGTCCTGAATCTCCGTTCGGTTTTTTTACAAGGAAAAGAGTAGAATAATACCCCCTCCCTTCCTCTTCTTTTGGGCACACTGTCAGGGCTCCTTTGTCCAGCAGTTTCTGTACTTCCGCTTCTAATGTAGTTTGCCCCCGGGAACCTATTCTTGTTACCACAAATTGTTCTGGAGGTAGAGTCTTTAGATCCAATTTGAAACCGTCTTTTAAGGACTGAAGAATCCAGGAGTTGTTGGATATTTCTTTCCAGGCCGGGAGGAAGTTTTTCAACCTTCCTCCCACCCTGGCGTCATTGGGAGGTATCCTTTTTATTGGAGTCGGAGGGTTGACCCCTAAAGAGAAAACCCTTGGCTCTAGCCTTGGAGAACTTCCACTTATTGTCACGCCTGGGAGGGCTTTTTTCTTTTTCCTTAAATTTTCTCCCTCTCTGGAGAGAGAAATTCTGCCTACGAAAGGAGGTAGGGAATCCCTTCTTACTATCCCCTGCTTTTTCCAATATGTCATCCAATGCAGGACCAAATAGGAGTTTTCCCTCACACGGTAAACTACAAAGACGACTCTTAGAGGCCACGTCCCCTGACCAATTCTTCAGCCATAATGCACGTCTTGCAGTATTGGCCATAGATGAAGCCCTTGCACACAGTCTGACGGAGTCTGCGGATGCATCGGCCAAAAAATCTGCTGCTTTAGAAATCACAGGAAGAGATGCTAAGATTTTTTCTCTCGGGGTTTTGTCCCTGATCTGCTCTTCCAACTGCTTTAACCATAGGATTAGGGCTCTAGAGGTACAAGTAGCAGCTATCGATGGTTTAAAGGCTGCCCCTACTGATTCCCAGGTTTTCTTCAGACAGCTGTCCGCTTTTCTGTCCATGGCATCCTTAAGTTGCCCCAGGTCATCAAATGGAAGTGAGGATTTCCGGGATACTTTGGCAATAGGGACATCTATTCTTGGGGCTTTGTCCCACTGCCCACAATCATCCTCTGCAAAAGGATATTTCCTCTTCACCGCTCCCGGGATGAAGCTTCTTTTCTCTGGATGACGCCACTCCCTTTCAATCATGGATGCCACATTTTTATGTACAAAAAATGAGCGTCTTTTCTTAGATTCAAGGCCCTCAAACATAACGTCCTGAACTGAACGGACCTCCCTGGTTTCTTCCATATTCATCGTTGCCCTTACCGCTTTAATAAGCTGATCCACATCCTGTAAGGGAAAAAAGGGTCTTCCCCCTCCATCTTCATCCGAGGAAGAGCCCGTGTCCACTTCACCACTCTCCACTTCTGAGCATGATTCATTAGAATCTAGAGAAACCAGCGCACTTCTTTCCGTATGTCTAGATCTATGCGGACGAGATTCCTTATGTGACGCAAGGGTAGAATGTACTTCATCTCTGATCATTTTCTTCATACATCTCATCATAGATGGTGATTCCTCTGCAATAGTGTTTTCAATACAACGTTTACAAAGGGCTTTAACATAAGACAAATCCAATTTCGTTTTACAAATCACACACTCCTTATGACGTGACTTTGACGTTGCTTTCTTAGGCCTATCCTGATAAGACAATCAATATAAGGTAGACATAAGTATTCCCCTAGACCACTTACATAGCAGAAAGAACACCCATACCCATATCCTACCACAGGCATCGGGGTAACAGGGTCCTTGGGGGCTTCATTTGGACTCTCCATGTCTGGTGCCCCCTTTTCCCTGGAACCGGAAGAACCTGGCAAGGCTCTCAGGGGAGCTGAGTCTGGGCTGTATTTTCTAAAGCAGGCTGGAGGAGTACCTGTAGCGCTGTAATGAACAGTGCTTCTATTCAGCTTGACTTCCACGCCGAGGATTTGAATTCGGCGCCCTTTTTGTCACGTGCCGACGTGATGACGTCATCCCGGCCGTCCCGCCTCCTTCTTCCCCCGTCCGCCGGAAGAAGGAAGCTGCCGGCGCCCAGCGTTTTTTAGCTACATGTCTCCCCCAAGCAGGTGCTCACCGCCGCGGCCCCCCTGGACCAGTTTGCCTGCCAATTTCAGGTACGTGGAGCGGGGACATCACCCGGCGCGTACCCAGCCCAGAAGCTCCGATCCTAGGGAGAAACTACTCCCCGCAAAAATAACAAACGGTGCCCGTAGGTTGTCCTCCTAGGACAGGAAACCACACTGAAGGGGAGAGGCTCCTTGGAAGATTTATACCTGTGGGTTTCCTGTCCTGGGAGGCGGATCCTCTCTCCGGGTGCTGTCATAGGACGAAGGGATAAAAAAAAGTGTCTTGTAGCCCTTAGAAGGGTTGTTGGGTTCTTTTGAGATCACTCCTGCCTAACAGAGAACTAAATCTAGGCCCTAACACTCTCCCTGAAACGCAGCAGCTCTATCCCTAACGACATCCAGGCGGCGACTGAGCCGAGCACCGCGGGCAGTCACTAGTATATTCCAGGGTCACCTGATCTGGCCAGCCAACCCCTGCTATCGACATGTAAGGGCCCCACGTGATGCTGGGTGTACTGCAGAGTCTCCTGGCTTGTGATTGGCTGAGTTTATAGGCGCCAAAAATTCAAAATGCCATTTCCTCAAGCATGGCGAGATACTCGTCCGAGCAGCGAGCACTTACGAGTACCGTAATACTCGGACGAGCATGCTCGCTCATCTCTAGTAGGGATCCGACACCTGGCACCCCTCTGGATCAAGTGATATTAGCAGCCATCAGTGCTGGCAATAAAACACAGGACAGAGCCAGAACGCTAATCCCACAGTGTAGAAACTTCACTGGTGTACTGCAGCTTAGCTCCCAATTACTTTGACTGTGGCTAAAATCAGCCGATTGGAGGGGATGGAGAATGTCGGAATCCCACAGATCAGATATTGATGACCTATTCATACGGTAAGTCACCAATATCCAGAGACTGGAAACTCTAACTTCTATCATTTCTGGTTTGGTGATGTACATACTGTTCAAACAACTATAATGTTAAAATGCTTTATTACAATGTTATATCCTATTTACACATTGTACAATAACATAAAAAGATAGAAGCTTAATTTCTTGGAACATCTAGTGCACAAGGAGTCTCTCTTTGGCGACCTTAGTATCCCCATGTAGAGATGAGCGAACGTGCTCGTTACGAGCACTGTATCGCTCGGCTCCCATGCAAAATGCCCGCAGGCATTGCGGATCCGTCCTCAGCTGCATGTAAGTCAATGGGGACAGATCGTTTGGTATGACACTCATACCAAACGGTTCCGTCCTCCTCACCCGACTGAAAGTCAGTGGGGACAGATCCGTTTGGTATGAGTGTCATACTAAACGATCCGTCCCCATTGACTTACATGCAGCTGAGGACGGATCTGCAATGCCTGCGGGCATTTGTTTGCACGGGAGCCCAGCGATACGGTGCTCGTAATGAGCACGTTCGCTCATCTCTATCCCCATGTCATTCTTTTCAGGCCCTGTGTTATAAATAACATGGTATTTATTTTACCCAGAGAGTTCCTTTCAAGCGCTTATGAACTTATTAATTAGGGTCTAACAGAGTTCATCTAGCAGTTGCATTGTAGCACTGAGACCAGTGATAGGATGCAGCAGTCACAAGACCAAGCCACGTCCAGTCCAGCAGGGATTGGAAGTGGCTGAGAATGGGGCAGCACTGCAAAGGTGTTTTTTTTGTTTTGTTTTTTAATTGGCTCAGTTTACCAGCATTGGGGCTGTTGGCTCCTAGACTGGACAACTCCCATAAGCTACATTCCAAGGCATCCCATTCAGTGATCCAGATTCCTACTCCATTCTAATAAGGGCAAAAAAAAACCCACCCTGAAACATCTGCTGGTGGTGTTTAAAGACTTGTCAAAAAGGTCAGGCACCAGAAGATAGCACAGACAAGAACCGTTCTCATTCTCTGGAAGATCCCTTACTGCATAAAGCAATCCAGGAGACTGGATATATTTTAAAGATCCCTGTACATGGTGCACATTATGTGTGGATTTTTGTGCCGCAAGTCTGCAACATAATACAGTACCAGTTACGTAGATGTGATTTTAAAAATCATCCTTTGCTATGCAAAAGGGGAAATCTGGAGACAATCTGCTAAAAATCCACATGTAACCTATTGCACATCTTCACATGCATTTAGTGTGGAAAAAGCAGTACCTAGACGTGTGCAGATTGCCTGGCAGATCCCTGGCAACACTTGATCTAGTGCTAGATATGCTGAGATACAATGCAGAATGAAAACATATCAGAAATATTGGTGGTAATAATCTACAATATTAAAAAGAACAAAAAAACAACATCTGCTTATTTGCCAACATATTCTGTTTTAATTATGTCACACACAAAATCGGTCAAAAACAAACATTAAAAACAAAAGAATAGTGGTTATAAATTTATGAAAGCTCTGCAGTGCTTTTAAAGTGCAATTGTTGTTTAAGGTGTATATCCAGTGAGTATGTTTTTGTGATAGTTTATTTGGAAAATGTTAATTTTTATTAGAAACCTGTATGTAAAGTCTCCCTTTTATGTATGTAAAGGACAATAGTCTTCAGCATTCTAATGAACGCTAAAAAGCCAGATGAAAGTTGGATGCAGAGGCTTCACACCCTGCCTCTAGTCTCCCTTTCCAAGCCCATGCATCCTTAACTTAGCCCTGCTTTCCTATATACAGTATGTATGTATGTAATGTAAAGAAAAAAGATATTTGGTATGCTTCCCTGCAGACAGTTTGCTGCTCCCCTATATTTTGTATTTCCAGAACCAATTCATGAGTTTCTTAAAGTACACTAAGTTACTGTGATCTGATGCTAAACAAGACAATTCTGGAAGGGGTTCTTTCACAGGCAGTCATTTTATGCTCTGATGTTTTAGCCCTTTAAAAAAAAAAAAAAAAAAAAACCGTTCACCATAGCAGTTAGAACACACATCATACACTCAATGACACACCCCGTTAAAAAATATTGGATTGCTGCAGAACTCGACATGCAGTTATCTCTAAAGCAGGTACGTAAATGATTACAGATGTGCTCCGACACTGGGTCTTGCTACAAGAGAGAGTAAGAATACTTCCCCAGTCGCCCTATAAAAAGGCTAGGGTAGGGTACAGAGGTGTAGCTAAAGGCCCATGGGTCCTGGTGCAAAAGCTCAGCTTGGGCCCCCCTTCCCTCAGTGCTTTGTGGTCAGGGGCACATAGCATTCATGCTGCCTGAGGCAAAAACTGAAACGGTACCCCCATGCTAAATTCTTGACCTAACCCCTTCCTTCCAGCCAGAGGTGTAACTGGACCAGCATGCACTTTCTATAATACCAATGTCTTCTTATGTGGCAAAAGAGTAGTTCAGATAATTTCTGGTTTCGCCATAGAGGCAACACCGGGGACCACGGTTTTCTAAACGAGAAACTGGGATTGCCGGCAGTCTGCTCACCAGAAAATAGGGTTGGTTAATGATCTAATCCAATCTAAATATGCTAGGAAATTATATAGACTCCTGATGTTTTATGCAAGGAAATCCATGCTATTAAATTGGAAACCTCCTGCTATTCCGTCAGTCCAACACTGGATGCAGAATATAGATGCGACCTTACCAATTTTAAGGGATCGCTCTCTCTCAGGGGGTCGCAACCACAAATTCTTCATCAAACGAGGGGTTTCCATGCCCAAACACCGCTTTATTGTATCACTTTAAGTAGTACAGATGATATCTTCCAGTATAACATCACTGGGCGAGGCACCAGCACCATAAAGCAGAATACAAAAACAAACACCTGCCAGTCTAGGCTCTCACTAACACAGGTTTCTATCTCACCTCTAAGACCTTGTTCACACACAGTGTTAAATGCGGCTTCCGTTCAGTCCAGCAGCCTCCTGGCTGTAACCACACCTTTGGGGGGAGATGGTCCAGTAGTCCTCCTGACTCTGAACGTACGACCCTCTATCCCTAGGGTCGCTGGGCCCCCCAAACTTTAGGCTACACTGAGCCTTGTGGCCCCTCAGCCCTCCAGGCTGAGACCACGCAGAGCCTCCGCAGGCTCCAACCTCTCAGGCTTCCTCAACCTTTCTCTTCGCATTCCTACACTGAGGGCTGGTTTATCACACCAGTAATTACACCCAGGTGGCCTCACCTGTGGTGGAATAGGGATGTGGACTGGAATATCTACCCCCTCCAGACCTCTATGAAGCGTGAGGCCTGTCACTGCCTCACACAATGTACAAGTTAACCTTCTTAGCAAGGGGCAAACCTGAGAAATATGAGAAAATCTGGGGGCCCTGTCTTTTGGCTAGATCCATAACTGTGTAAAAATAAAGGAGGACTTGCGATACTTAGCGAGATGTAGGGGTTGAGACGTCTGTCATCCAAGTGTGTCTATAACTAGAGAATAGTTGCTGATGCATAAAATAGCTTTATCAGAAAAGAGAGGGCCTAAGAGAATGGAGAAAACTGGAGGCACTAGTAGTTGGTTAACTATATTGTTCGCTTAAGAATGAAGATGGGGAACGTAGCGCTGTGGTGAGTGTGAATGTGCGAGTGAATGATAGTCACTTCTCTTAAGTCAATGGAGCCAGACTGCACTAGAAGAATTAGCATATAGTGGCATTATTGAATGAACATTATAAGATAAGGGGCTCCATGTTACATACAAATATTGTGTATGCACTATTGATATGAGTAACTTGGGTCTTGTGATTGTTAATCTGTGTTTCTTATATTTGAAAACATTTAAAAATACTTGAAAAAAAAAAGCATGAAGACTAATTTCCTACAGAAGGCACAGTTCTTTCTGTACCATGGGAGAAAGTGGTCAGTCAGAGGGAGTGCTACTTCCAGCAATCAGTGCTGGCAGCAGATAAAACTACTCCATCCATCTGAACCATCCAGGGTTGCATGGCATTCTTCAGTATACAAGAGTTTAAAAATGACCTTCATGTATGTCTGGGCCCACTGCAACCAATTGTGCTTGTGAGCCCTGGTTAGGGGTGGCCGAATAGATGATTTCCGTATGCACAATTGCAAGCCTCTGGAGGATCCTACACCTTGAGGTTTGCAGGACTCCAGAGGCACCAGCAGCTTCAAATACATGCTTGCTGCTTTTGCAATGGCATTTTAGCATCTGCTCTCCTAATTTGATGAATGTGTCTGGCAGAAACCTTCCTCATTATGCCTTTATCTGCATGATCTGTTCTCTGATGATCACGCTTCCATTTTTATGAAATATATAATGTTTTCACACCTTGTTCAAGGCATTGCACTATTTGATGCTTGTCAGCAGTAGAGAGATCCTTTTTCTTTCCCATATTGCTTGAAACCTGTGACCTGCTTAACAATGTGGAACATCCTTCTTAGGCCTAGTTCACATTTCAGTTATTTGATGAGTTATTTTGATCAGTCATTGCGAATCAAAAGCAGGAGTGGGTCAAAAACACAGAACAGGTGCAAATCTTTCCTTTATACCTTATCTCTGAGTAGACTTCACTACTGGTTTTGCCTCACAATAACTGATGGAAATAACTGATCAAATAACTGAAGTGAGAACTTTAAAGGGAACCTGTCATCTCCGAAACACCCCCTGAACTAGAGTAAGCAGTGTATAGTGTAAGTGGTGCTGAATCGGATTATGTAAGTTTTATCTTCATACTCACTTCCATTCTGACGCTGTGCTCCCACAAACCTGCAGTGAAATGCACTCAGTGGACTCCAGTGCTCACTCACATAATGGAGAGGAAGAGTCCAGTGAGTGCTTTTTACTGCTGGTTGGTGGGAGCACAGCGTCAGAATGGAAGTGAGTATGAAGATAAAACTTACATATTCGGATTCAGCATCACTTACACTATACACTTACTCTAGTTCAGGGGGTGTTTCGGAGATGACAGGTTCCCTTTAAGTAGTTTTCCTTTAATTGGGCTCACCTAGCAAACTAATTATCACAGGCGTTTGAGATTGATTTCAGTGATCCAATGAGCCCCAAGACACAATACCACCCATGAGTTTAATTGAAAAACAAAAAATTATATCTTTATGATGCTTAAATCCAAGTTGCATAATAATTTGGAACGTAGTGTATCTCAATGAAAGATCGTTAACTGCTAGACATGCCACTACAATGCACCCAATCGACAGACTTTGAGAGGGGGCACATCATTAGGTTGGGAGAGGCAGGATGGTTGTTTTTACAAATGGAGACTGCTTACAGGTGTTGCTGATCATTATCCACATCTGCTTATGAGCTCAATTTCAACACAGATTCAGCTAAAGATCTTATCATCTGTATTCAGGATATTAATCCCTGACAAGATCTCAGTGTTGTGAAGTAACATCCTCCTGTGTGATTAGGACAGGTTTTGTGTGTACAAATAGGACAGCAGCCATTTTGTTTCTCCTAATCATTGCTCCCCAGACAAAACAAGCCATTATAACTAGTGAAAGATATTTGGGAATATATTTATAACGAGGTAATATTTAAGTATTTTCATTTTCTTAATTCCCGGAGAACCCCTTTAATATTAGGCAAATTTACTATTCTGCTGCATGGAGTATTGTAAATCCTGCGTCAGATTTATACTAGTATTTTGTCCATGCACCAAACAAACAAAAACTGTCTAGTATAAGGTTACACCACCTCTAAGTTAGCATAGTTCTACTCCAAAAATAAGCCAACATTTTGATGTATTTTTTGGTGCACGGAGGAGCATTTAGGTTATGCCCCCTTTCCTGTGAAGCCACATAGGGGGAAGGCATAAAAAGTTTAGAAAAAATGTTTTAAACGGTTGCTAGATGTGATGCAAACCATGCACACCTGTACAGGCATTATTGTGACCTCCCCACACACATAAAAAGTTAACAACTTAACCTTTAGGCTTCATTCACACATTTGCAAGTGTTCTGCGGACCGCACATGGCCAGCTCTATAATAGAAATGCCTGTTTTTGTCCGTGGCTGCGGACAAGAATAGGACATGTTCTATTTTTTTGCGGCCCCATCAAAAATAAATGGGTCCGCACCCGTTCCTCAATTTTGCGGACACATTATCAGGATGTGTGAATGAAGCCTTATGGTGCGTTTTTTTTTTAAATATCTATCAATAAAAGTATTTCCTTTGATTAAGTGCTTGTCATTTTAATTAAACAAGAGATAATTTCTTATCTCGAATAACATTTTAGAGGCATGAAAACTGTGGAGATATTTTAAGGACAAGTGGTCTCTGTGGCACAAGGAAATTGGGACACCAGTTACAAGTTGAGTCTCTCCCCTTGAGCAACACGTGCTTTTGCCATCCATGCATCCTGTAGCAAAAAAGAAAGTCAGTGAGACCTAAAGCTGCTGTGACAAATTAAAACAACCCAAAAGAACGTAAATGACAACTCTTGAAATAAATTTGTACTAATAATTCAGCAAAACCAAAACGTATTGTACTGCAGTAGATGCAAGCAATTAACTCACCGAGTACCCTTGGTTTATACAAATTTTCTATCTTGTATCAAAAAATATCTTACTGCCAGTGCAAGACGGTTAAAACCAAAAAGAATAAAGTTTTATTCAAAGAAAGTAAATGAAAATAAATTAAAATCTTACTGTAGAAGCAGCGATATGTTCAAGGTCCCGCTGAGAGACACACAAATATCCATGTACTGTAGATTCCCTCCTTCTCTAGGGACCTATATCCCATTTGACGAGTAACAGGGGTGCAATTAATTTTTTATTTACTTTCTTTTGAATAAAACTATTCTTTTTGGTTTTTACCCGTCTTGCACTGGCAATGATATGCAAACAATTATCTGTACAAAGAAGTTGCAATTTGTGGACTAAACTTTGAACACAACTTTACAGTTTAAATATGCATGGTTTTTGCTGGTCCAGAGTTATAGCCAGTAATATACTCCACAGCAATGTTCACAGTTGTGCTGGTTGTCAGTCAGAAAAATTGACAACTCTGCTGTAAGACACATGTAGTCTCAGTTAAGAATGGCGGTTGTAAAGACAACACTTCCCAAAAAGCTACATAAAGTGTACATAGCTCTGTAGTTTCTGTACCTGAGCTAGTCAGGAAAAGCTGATCAGTGGGGTTGCAGTGGGTGTGACTCCTTCCGATCAGATATTGATGGCTTCTCCTCAGGATAGGCCATCAATATTAAAATCATGGAATACCCCTTTAAATAAAAAACAAGTTTTTAAATAATGTAACAGTAATGTCATACCTTTAAGGAAATCTCCACTCCATACCGTTTCTGTGCAATTTCAACAACCTCTTTCTCAATATTTTCCTGACTTGTTCCCTTGACATCTATATAGTAGCAATCTGAGCTGGCATAATGGCAGGAGATAGCCTATGATCACAAAATAAAAACAGATTTATTCCACACGGACAATATAAATAGCATTAAATGTAAAGTTCCACATAACTATTACCTCTGTAATCAGCAGGGTGAAACGTAAAGCATTTTGTTTCATTTTTAATGTATTTCTACATAGGAAGAGGCGCTGCTGACATTGAATAACTTCATATTCTACCCATGAATTGTGTACCCTAATACACCCTGCAGCTTGTCATATTACTATACATGAAAATGCCATTCAGACGTATACCACGACTGATCTATTCACTTTAAGGAGGCAAAGGAATAACATTTGTACTCTGACCTGCTTGCTGTTCTTTTCATTTTTTATTTCTTGCCAGACATGATTGCGCTGCAGACTATGCTATTCTGTCTGCCAAAAAAAGCAGGTCAGAACAAAGTTTATTCATTTGGACTCCATTTGCCTCGCTGAAGTGAAGAGATCAGTCACAGTATATGTCTGAATGCAGTTTTCAGGTATTCAAACATACACCTCCCTGATGAAAAGCCCAGCAGAGGGCTAAAATCCAAAGTGAGTCGAGCTTTGTGAGGTTTACAATGTAGGACAGTACATTTCTCTTATGTTAGGTTTTTTTGCGGTTACCATTTATGTGGTGCAGTCTGTTTTACCTTTCTGAAGCCAGCTGTCTTATTCATTCCCGATCCATGGATAAGGATGGGGTGAAAGAACACCGTGTCTCCCTTTTCCATGGTTAAGTGCACTCTAGGGATGTTTGGATCATAATCACGAACTCCATGGTACATCTTATTGACCCCACCCTAAAAACAGAAAATTCACTCATATTATTGCACATAAATCATATGGGCACATTCATTAATAATATTTGCACAATCAGCATTTTGCACAAAAAAACATCCCAGTTTCTGTTGCTCACTGCAATTTTAGTGGAAGTGTGCAGGGCCTTATCGGCCTGACACACTGGAGAAGATTTCAGTTATTGGTGCACGGCCGTTTTTGATTTTTAATCCCTGCCTTCCCAGAGCCATAACTTTTTAATTTTTCTGTGCATATAGACATATGAAGGCTTGTTTTTTCGGGACAAGTTGGACGTTCTAATGTCAAAACTTAAAATTGCATATGATGCAGTGGGTAGCTGGAAAAAAAAATTCCAACTGGGGTGAAATTGGAAAAAAAACAAAAAGCAAAACACAAATGTGCCATAGTTTTATGGGTTTTGTTTTTACAGCATTCGCAAAGTGGTAAAACTGACCTATTCTCTTCATTCTCTGGGTCAGTACAATTACAGAGATACCACATTTATATAGTTTCTTGTCTTTTAATGCAAAAAAAACAAAACCAAATATATACTATATAATCTTTGCATCGCCATATTCTGACACCTAAAACTTTTTTATATTTCCATTTACGGAGCTGTGTGAGGGCTTTTTGTTGATACCATATTGCAGTGTGTCTTTGATCATTTTTTAAATTAATTTTTTGGGAAGTGAAGCGACAAAAAAACTGCAACTTTAATTGCGTTAACCGTATGGGATAAATATGTAAATACGTTTATATTTTAATAGTTCACACATTTTGGTACACAACGATTAGAGATGAGCGAATCATCCAAAATTAGCTTCGCCGAATGTTCGAACTTTTCAAAAGATTCATATCTCATATGAATCTATTCGGCGAAGCTGCGTACAAATCATACGTTATGTGGTGTTTTGCGAACATTCGCGCACTAATAACGAACGTACAGTTATTAACGGTACGCAACTTATGTGAACACGTACACATGAGCGTACAAATTGCATACGAATCCTCAGCGTACTATTCTAGCGATTGTGTAATACACACACACGCACGACGCTAGGCTTTGCTGGAGCGGAATGGTGGAGCAGGAGGAACACTCTGAGTCTGACCCCTGACTACATATGGATACTGTATCAGCAGATGACAGCAGATCATCCGGCTGTGATTGAGATGAGTCTGCCATCCACTCCACTACCTCATCCACTTTCTCCTCCACTACAATTTTGCACCTTGGTGGGTTAGCCTGGTGGAACAGTGGCCAACTACTGCGAATTCTACAAGTAGAAGCACCGTCTACAGGTCCTTTGGCACTGCTGCCCTGTGCCACCTTCTCCTTTTTTTGGAGCTCGAAGTCTGGCTGGAACCCTTTTGCTTTTCCATGTCAGACATTTTCACTTGACTGTGGCCCTGCAGCTGGTCTTTGTCTCTCTCCCTGTCTCTGTCCCTGCATGATTAATTACTGGCCCTGCAGTATCCCCGATATGTGTAATATGGATTCCCTGAACAATTACACCCAATTCTAACAAAACAGTTCTCTGTCTCTCAGAACTTCACACACAGTGCTTCTGCTCGTCTCAGCACAACTGATGCATCACTGGCCTACCGAGCCTGAGCCAATCAGAGCAAGCCCTTCCCACTAGGTCAGGTGACCGCTTTCTTCCCGGGCTTTTTGCCTCACGAATAACAAACTAACAGTAAAGGTTCGCTAATTAACTCAATTCGTATGCATCAGCGTATAAAGTAACTTATACGTAGCATTATCAGACAAGTACGTAGCAAATGCGTAGAAAGCTTTAAGAACATTTTCAAATCTAACGGAGCGAATTTCAAAAAATCCGGATTCGCTTCGCAGCGAAAAATTTCCAAGATTCGTATCGAATCTACGAAGCGGCGAACAGATTCACCATAATAAAAATAAGCATTTAGAATTTTTATATTTTTAAAAACTTTTTTTTAACTTAGTCCTGTCCTACATAACGGAAACTGGACAGATCCATTATGTTGGCCATAGACCTCTTATTATGACGGAATGCCTGTAGACCCCAGTATTCCTCTAAAAAAAAAAAAAATCATTTGAAAACTATTAATTATGACAACAATCAGAAGGCAGGGAAATCTTTTCCATTTCTAATATATTAGATATTCCTCTCTAGTGCTAATAGTTATCCATATTACTGTAGCATTAATGGGTATCATTGGAAAAGTGGTTTGCATATTTTATTCTAAACACTGGGTATTGTCAGGATAGCGACAGTGTAAAATTACAATTTTAATAATGCTTCAAGGCTATGTACACCTTTGGGGGCAGTATTTATTATTGCATTGTACTCATTTTGAGGTCAAAGTAATTGCTCTTTATTAAAAATATGGAATCCTTCTTTCTGTACAGAGCTGAGATGCTCTAGTAACACCTTTTGGATTTTTTGCCTTTTCCTTCAAACCAGAAGCAGACGGACTTCTGATCTGTGACATTATAAACATTATAGCTCAGTTCTTATCTTACTGGTAAGAATTTGGCTTAAATAAGTCTTTATGACCTCTCAGTAGTTTAGAGATAAGGTTTATTAAATGACCAAGCACAAAGTGAAAGTACCAGTTACACAACTAGAAAAACAGTTAACCCTTTGTGACAGAATAGCTCAATATTTTTAATAAAGGCCAATTGAAAAAAATATGTTTAGCCAAAAATTAGTAAAATGCAATCATGAAAAAAAAACGGCCGCCGAAGATGTACATAGCCTTAAAGTGCAAGTGCTTAGTGCAACTAGTTTGATGCCACGATCTGGACCCTGGTAAACGTCTGGGTTGTGGCATCAATAAAGGGCATAGTTAGGTACAGAGTCCATGTTACCCCTCTCCCTGCAGTCATCTAAAGGGAGAGAGGTATCTCCTCCACGGCCTTCCCCCTCATACTCCATGCTGGCTGAGATCACAGCCGGCTAAAGGGGGGTAAGGTTGCTTCAACCTGGCCTATCTCAGGTTCTTTTAATCCTGACAATCTAAGGATTAAAAAACAAAAAAACACAACTATGATGACAGTGCTAGCCACTTTATAGCTGGAGATAGAAGCTTTAGAAATTGGGTTGTGAGTGCTCTATCTTCAGCTTGCTTTAAAGCTTGGATTATCAGCTTTAACCCTTTTGCGACCTCTGTCGTATATCTGCCGGGTTTATGCTGTTTCAAACAGCAGATGTATGCGATCCGCCTTACATTTGCGATCAGCCATACATTTAACCCCTCAGATGCCACGGTCACACTCTCGCTCCCATAACGGTGTTCTCCATGGAACCTGTTACATTAGTGTAATAGCCTGAAGCCTCAAGCAGGCTCAGACAGCTATTACTAAAACATACCAATACAGGCCACCAGATGGCAGCACTGTATTAGTAGATTGTAAATGAAGTGTTCAACGATGGCTATATAGCCATCACAGAACACAACTGGATATCTAATGATTTCCCGTTATAGTCACCCAGGATAAAAGTTTTAAAAAAATAAACTGCCGCAGCGACGTGTGGAGCCGGAACTGCGCTCCAGCCCCACACATGTCACACAGTACATACATACACACACACACACATATACACAGAGAAATACACATACATACTTACATGCTCCCGGCAGGTCTTCAGAGCGCCGGAGGAGCAGGACGGCTTGCACAGGTGACGATTCCCCACAGCGCCCTCTGCTGGGCGCCTGGTGGAATCGTCATCTGTGCGCGCCGTCCTGTCCCTCCGGCGCTCTGAAGACCTGCCGGGGAGCATGTAAGTATGTATGTGTATTTGTATATGTCTGTGTATGTTTATGTCTATGTCTGTATGTGTGTATTGTGTGTATGTGGCGACGGATCCGTCATGAACTCCATTGAAAGTCAACGGAGGGCGGATCCGGTTACCATTGTGGTCACACGAGACGGATCCGCCCCCATTGACTTGCATTGGGGGTCATTCCGGATCCGCCTTGGTGCGGATGCCTGGACCGGAGAGCAAACCGCAGCATGCTGTGGTTTGTTCTCCGGTCTGAAGACGGAACGGAATGCTTTCAGGAGCACTCCGTTGTCTTCAGTTCAGTTTTGTCCCCATTGACAATGAATGGGGACAAAACTGAAGCGTTTTATTCCGGTATTGAGCCCCTATGACGGAACTCAATACGGAATTTTAAAACGCTAGTGTGAAAGTAGCCTTAAAGGGGTATTCCCATCTCACAAATGTAGTTTGTATAGTTAGATATAGCCATACCAATAATTTTACTAATAGAATGTATTTATATAAAAAGTACCATTTAGAAGATTTGCCTATTTGTATATCCATTGTCCCACCTATCAGTCAGGCTGTTGCCCCTGGTTACGACCACCGCAGTCGTGTAGTAGTGGTGGTCAGCTTGCTCCTTTTCAAACCTGCTCTGAGGTAACTGCTGTATTGTGAACACACATTGCATGAGCATGTGCAGACACATCTTAGGGTACTTTCACATCTGCGTTTTGGACGCTACCAGTCCAAAACGCAATGCAGACTTTATAAACGGATCCGACTCCATAGAGATGAATTGATCTTGCAACAGGATCCGTTTCTCTGCGTTTTGGAAGTGCAGACAAAAATGCTACAACCCTAAGATGTGTCTCTGCATGCTCGTGCAATGTGCGTTCACAATACAGCAGTTACCTCAGAGCGGGTTTGAACAGAAGCAAGTTGACCACCACTACTACATGGCCACGGTGGCCGTAACTAGGGGCAACGGCCTGACTGATGTGTGTGGGACAATGGATATACAAATAGGCAAATCTTCTAAATGGTACATTTTATATAAATACATTCTATTAGTAATAATATTGGTATGGCTATATCTAACTATACAAACTACATTTGTGAGATGGGAATACCCCTTTAATTTACATGCTGCAGCAAATTGGTTCCGAGGTCAACATTTTGTTGACCACACTGTGTGGATGTGTGTACAATACATGCATGCTTGCATACAGCACTGCCACCGACTTCATGTTCCTGGTTGCAGTGGTGACATACCATTCAGCCAATCACTGGCCTCAGCTGTACATGGGACATCATTGCTGAAGCCAGGAAAACAAACAGGTGCAGGGAGGACCAGAGCACAGCACAGGAAGGAACAGGGGTAAATGAGGCAAGTATTTCTTCTTTTGTTATTTTAGACCATTTAGTCCAGGGGCTGCTGGAGTTTTTATTTAACTTGGACAATACTGTATTTCTATTAATTAATTGAGATTTATTCCTGACTTTCCCTAATGTAAGATACTTAGTAAAGTGGTAAAACAAATCTTCCAACGAAATTATTACTTTATACTCTTCATACACTATTTACGCTATATATAAATGGTTACTACAAGAAAATTTAGACTAACAATTCATGTTCACAGGTGTACATCCATTAAGGAAGCATACAGAAATAATAAAATATGGCAGCACAATATTTCACATGCAAGCAATAGAACTAAGGAATGGGGATCATTCTAAATTAAAGTGGTATTATACCTACTAGAAATGAAAATTGAAAAAAAAATAGAAGCTCTTTTCATTTCTAGTAGGTATAATACTATTTTAATTTAGAATGATCCCCATTCCTTAGTTCTATTGTTTGCATGTGAAATGTTGTGCTGCCATATTTTATTATTTCTGTATGCTCGCTTTATGGATGTGCACCTGTGAACATGAATTGTTAGTCTAAATTTTCTTGTAGTATATATTGAGGGTAGCGGCCTCTTTTAGACTGAGCAACGCCCATCTACCTGGGGCTTTTGAGCAGAGTATAAATATAGCTGGTTCCTGCATCGCCCTGAATATTGTAGGCTTAGGTAAGTCCAAGGGTGGCAGTCTGTTAGTGTTAGGTGCCCATCTGTGGAAGTCACCTTGAGGCCTGGTAGATGGGCCCGACACGTTTGATCAAAAATGTGCGCAAAGAGCTTCTATTTTTTTCAATTTTCATTTCTAGTAGGTATAATACCATTTTAATTTAGAATCCTTAGTTCTACTGTTTGCATGTGAAATGTTGTGCTGCCATATTTTTATTATTTTTTTTATATATAAATGGTTAGACTTGGATGAAGTGATGAAAATGTTCCTTACCTCCCACTCTGGATAATCATGTTGTTTGAGTTCTCCTGTGTGAGTTCCTGGAAGAACCACAAGGCATCCATTGCTTCGGTCAATGCGCTCCATGGCTGTCCAAGAACAAACTATGCGGTCTGCAGGCCTGAATGGAAAGTAGTGCAGATCCTGATGCATTGGATGCCGAGAAGTCTTCTTACCTGGAATGAAAGATATATAAAAAAACTAACTACATTCAGATGTTCCTTTCTTTATTTTCCTCTTGAACTTTCCCACTTTGGAGAATATGAAAGCCAAAAAATGTAAGCAATAATAATAATAAAAAATAAAAATAATAAGTAACAAGTTAAATTAAGCCTCACAGCAACTGTATAATAACAGAATAATTCATACTTGCCATTTTTCCCGTCACTCCCAGTGTTGAGCAATGATAACATCATCTTCCTGGCTGCAGCAAGTGATGTCCCATACACACCAGGTCACCGTGTAGCCAGTCACTAGCCTCAACAGACCAGTGACTGGCTGCAGAAGTAAAGTGTGAGATGTCACTACTGCACCCAGGAAAACAAACACTGGTGAGGACACAGCACAATCTTGACATTTAGCATTTGTAATATTTCACAACAATATCATCTTAGGGTCATATGACCTCTTCTACTCACACCACTGCCATATCTACCTAATTGCTGAGCCACCCTATTTTGTTGAATATTGCCTCACCTATAGGTATCGCAGCTCACTTCTTCAAAAGGGACACTTCCATCAACATTTCTTATCACATATTAATAGCCTATGTGAATATTCTATGTATATTTTTACATACTAAAATGGTTCAATGTATTCTAGTTCTTGGACTTTTAGAATTGCAAACAGTCTAGTTTAAGGGTTTCAGTCAGGCCATCATACGGACCAGAGAAAGCCCCCCATTAGTGGCTCAGTCAGAGCATCACAATAATAAAAGCAATGCCCTTCTGTGGGTATTTATATCTAGGCCTTTCAAGGGAACCATAGAGCTATCATACTGTTATCCCAATTCTACACCTATTACACTGAGGATTACTCTTCGGTAACATCTTCCCCTCACAGCAGCAGATTGCCTTCATATATAGGAGGTTTTATCATTTGTGTTGATTGCTACAGAAGTACAATATTTTGTATTTAATGTTCAATTTAATGCCATAGTCCTGCTAAAATTAAAACCAGACAAAATGATAATAAGATTTGATATTCTATGAATAATGAGCTTAAAAATACCCATTTCTAATGGAAGGCTGCCTTATTCTGAAGTCATTTCAGGTGACTTCAGAATAAGCGGTCATGCATACATGGGTAATACTATTTCTAGCCATCATATGACTTGTATTCTATGGGTTTTGCCATCTCCAGCTCCAATTCTGTCAGTTCTTCCTGAGCTTGTCTCTTGAATGTATGTACACTAGAGGTAATTAAGCCCCCCCAAGTGCAGAATACAGAGAAGAAAACATACTGCTCCACTATCTGTATCCCTTTCACACACAGAAGCGGCATGCTTGGAAGTCATAACTGGGGCGAGACTGTAAACCATACCACTGTAACCTTTTTTTTTTCTGGACAACTTAAATAAATCACAGACAAGGTTTTTTACAGACACACTGAAAAACCATAATGGTCTAGAAAGAGTAACATATGTGTAGCTCAGAATACTCATATGAACACATTAGCAGGTTATCATGATTGTAGTTATCAGTATTCATCAATTCAACAGAAAAGAGCAGAGCATCTGCTCAACACAATATAAATAAGTGAATAAAATAATAGAATAGATGAATAGTGAATAAAAAAAATAAGTCAGAAAAAGAATAAGGGTATAGAAAATGTCCTTTATAATGATCATTCTAATTCTACCCTTATTCTTTTTCTGACTTTTTTTTTATTTACTGTACTAATTTATATTGTGTCGAGCAGATGCTCTGCTCTTTTCTGTTTTATTTGATGTTATTGTTGAAAAACAAATACAATTTATTTGGAAAATACTGATAACCAGGGCTGCAGAGTCGGTAAGCCAAAGCCCCGACTCCAACTCCCTCCTACATGGCACATGTTTAAGTAATAACTTTAAACAAACTTTGCATAAATCAATAGTACAGATATGTCATGACAAAAAAAAAAAAAAAAAAGTTTGTAATATATGTTTTACTAGTACAGCTCACTAAGGGCCTGATGTATGAAAACTGTCTAGGTCTAATACTTTCTTTGTTGCCCATAGCAACCAATCAGAGCTCCCCTTTCATTTCTCCAGAGCCCTATATGAAATGAAAGCGGATCTCTGATTGTTTTCTATGGGCAACAAAGAAACTTCTACACCTAGACAGTTTTCATACATAAGGCCCTAGGTGTTTTACATCAGAGGAAAAGCATACTAAAACAGAAAGCATAAAGAGAGAACATGCACTGGACAATTGATTTATGCACAGTTTATTGAAAGTTTAGCTATACTAAGAAGTACTTGCCTTAAAGGGTTTTTCTCAGCACATTGATTCACTGGCTGACAGGCAGTTCGCAGTCACACTGTCTCCTCAGGCTGTGGGTGGTTCTCCAGCAGTTATTAGCATATATTAACTTACTCTGACAGAGTAGGAGATTGTGATCTCTAACACAATTCCAGGTAAGGCTAGTTTCACACTAGCGTTGCCTTTTTTCGGTATTGAGTTCCGTCATAGGGGCTCAATACCGGAAAAAAACACTTCAGTTTTGCCCCCATTCATTGTCAATAGGGACAAAACTGAACTGAAGAGAACTGAATGCTCTTAAATGCATTCCGTTCAGTTCACTTGCATCTCCAGACCGGAGAGCAAACCGCAACATGCTGCAGTTTGCTCTCCGTCCTGGGGATCCGCACCAAGACGGATCATGACCCCCAATGCAAGTCAATGGAGATGGATCCGTTCGGTGTGACACAGTAGTAAACGGATCCGTCCTCCATTGACTTTCAATGGAGTTCATGACGGATCCGTCCCAGCGATGTTAAAGATAATACAACTGGATCCGTTCCTTTACGGATCCATATGGTTGTATTATCAGTAACGGAGGCGTTATTGCTGAACCCTGCCAGATCCAGCAATAACACTAGTGTGAAAGTAGCCTAAAGCCATGCTTCTCAGTCCTCACAACACTTGGACCTTTTGCTTACTGCAGGTAATCACTCAGAGCTCAGTCCAATCATTCTTCACTGCCCTCAGCCAATCAGATAACAGTCTTTCTGGTCTGCAGGTTACCATAGAAACCTGTGTACAGTGAGAGACCTGCTGAACTGTCTATAGTTCATGACTAAAGTAAAATCTACTGACCACTGTATTTAGAAAATGTCTTCTTTTGGCTAACCCTTTATGTTGAAAGCAAATCTTTGAAACTAATGAGAAAATCCCTAATGAGAAAATCTGAGATGAGTGCAGCCATTCCTTCCTAGTGCCTTTTTCCTCTGATCTGTAGCAGAGGAGTTTCACTTCTGAGCACCTACATAAAGGGCAGCACACATTCATCTCAACTAAAAGCCTAGATCCTTAGATCAGGAATAGAACAGACATTTATAGGACATTTCATCATTTTCCCAAATTCTTATGAAAATATATTCAGCACATACTGCATTGAACTAACTACCAATTTATTATATATTTGTGGAGTCGGTCCATTTTATACCGACTCCACCAAAATGGACACCGACTCCACAGCCCTGCTGATAACTACAATCACGATAACATGGACAAGCTCTCCAGCTTTAAAAATTATTTTTTATGGACACTGAAAACCCATGGCCCATTATTACAGACTGTCCAGGAATTTATATACAGATGGCAATACTGAACTCCAATCTGTCTCATCTCTGCCTCTAGTGACACAAATTTTACCAGTGATCTGAGAGCAAGTAATCACTGCAAGGGGCGGAGAAATCACTGGGGAAAGAGGCATTTTTCGCTAATAAGATAAATGACAAGGTTTCTAATCTTCCCCTGCACTTGTGATTAGTGCAACATTTATTCAAAAGACAGTGTTCATTTAAACGGAAGTGTTATATTAAGAAAATGGAAGTTAATTGTCATTTCCTTTCCCTTAATGTATTACTGAATAATGCAGGAAATAAAAGGAAACAGGAAAATATGTATAAAGAAATATGCTACATATGAAACAACCAACATACAAAAAATAAACTATTATTACAGCTCTCATTTTATTAGTATTTGAGAAGCCGCTTGCCTGCATCTGGAGGCTTATTGATCAGCATGGTGTGCATGGACATGATGTTGGGGCCAGTGAAACACTCCACGTACTGCAGAATCTAAGAGACAAGAACAAGCTTTCAATATATGTATGTCAGCCTCTTTCATACAAAGTTAAAAAAAATAAATTGGAGGACGCAAAGGCACAGATTCTTTAAAGTGCATACATGACAGGTTATTCCAAGAAGTATGTAAATGAGGAGTAACAGTATACCTGGCCATTATATGACTTGCAACCTGCATTTTCACTAGTTTTCCGCTTTGTAGACAATCTTTAATTGCACACTGGACACATAAAGGAGAACCTACTCCCCTGTCTTTCTGTAGCACGCATTCACTAAGCAGTGCATCCACCACTGGGGGTGACATACAAAATGTATTTCAGTGGCAGCATTTGTGTGTCTGTGGCTCCCTACAGCTGCTCCCTCTCCCTTCCCATAGACTTCTGTGGGCTGCATGTAACTGGGTCCCCAAGATGTGGCTCATACCTGTGGTAGACTGCAATATCGGAATAGTCCAGGAAGCTCCTGGAAATCCTGAACTTTTGTAATGGCTTTTTGATCTGGAACATATTCTGACTTGGCAATGGCCACATCTCGCATTACAAGCATTCCAGGTGCTGTCAATTCTTTCCTGCAAACTTTCTCAAAGACGACCCTGGAAAGAATAGCGAGATCAATTCAGTAATGAAAGCACAGTTGTAAATAATGCCTGAATAGTTGTAAGGCACTGACTTGCCTACAAGGAGAGGAACACTTATATGAATGTGTATTTGTACAGTACCTAAATTCATCTATGTCCTTGTGTGATACCAGGTTTTTTATAACAAGGAATCCATTCTCCTCGTAGAACTGTCTCTGCTCTGGGGTCAGGAGATCATTGTCCAAGGTGTAGCTGTTGGGAATGAGCACAAAATCAACATCAGAGATTTCTGTAATGCAGACAGCAATGGAAGGAAATATAGGTAACAGGTTATCGATGTTATCAGTGTTATTACTGTATGTTCTTGACTATATGCCTGGTTTAAAGTCCAGGTTATGGCTGTTTATGCTGCTCATGTACTGCAATTGCTCCTCGCTGATTCCTCCTAGCTTGTAGCTCCTTACAGGTCACTAATAGCACACGTCACTTGTCACCTATATACTTCATATCTTACAATAGTTAATCTTTTCAGTTATGTAATGTACATTCACTCATTTTACCAAAAGTACTTTTTTGTGTAAAAAGAATTTTAAAAAAGTTTGCAAATTTATTAAAAAAAAAAAAAAAAAAAGGAAAAACTAAAGTTTCACATGGTCCTGAGTATTCAGACCCCTCGCTATGACACTTTAAAGTTAGCTCTGGGGCCTCCCATTTTTCTTGATCATCTTTGAGATGTTTCTACACCTTGACTGGAATCTAACTTTGGTAAAGTCAGTTGAAGTAGAGATGATTTGGAAAGGCACAGCCGCGTCCATTGGTCTGACAATGCATATCAGAGCAAAATATGATTGTGTGGAGGAACAGGTCTGGAATAGGTTACAATAAAAATTCTGCTGCATTGAAAGTTTCCAAGAGCACAGTGGTCTCCAAAATTCTTAAAAGGAAGACGTGTGGAACAACCAGGACACCCCCCAAACTAAGTGATCGGGAAAAGAACCTTGGTAAGAGAGGTGACCAAGAACCCAATTCTATGGCTGAGCTACAAAGATCTTGTGTGCAGATAGGAGAAACTTATAAAAGATCAAAGATCACTGCAGCTCTCCACCAATCTGAGCTTTAAAGCTGGATTTACAAGGCCTGATGTTCAGGCCGACAGATCACACTTCAATCATTGTTCCCAGGCAGCAGATCATACTGTCTAATCAGCACTCTGCTGCCCAAGAACAATGATTTTATATGGGGACGAGCAATAGCACCCATCACTAGTCCTCATACTGTGGAGGTGACTGCAGCAAGTAACTGCAGCTTCATCTCCACTTATCAAGCAGCAGATTGTCAGGAATGAACATTTCTTTCCCAACAACCATTTTCTCCTTGCAAATGCGCCTTAAAGGGAACCTGTCATCTCCGAAACACCCCCTGAACTAGAGTAAGTGTTGTATAGTGTAAGTGATGCTGAATCCGAATATGTAAGTTTTATCTTCATACTCACTTCCATTCTGACGCTGTGCTCCCACAAACCTGCAGTAAAATGCACTCACTGGACTCCAGTGCTGACTCACATAATGGAGAGGACTCAAAGAAGAGTCCTCTCAATGCATTTTACTGCTGGTTTGTGGGAGCACAGCGTCGGAGTGGAAGTGAGTATGAAGATAAAACTTACATATTCGGATTCAGCATCACTTACACTATACAACGCTTACTCTAGTTCAGGGGGTGTTTCGGAGATGACAGGTTCCCTTTAAGTACTCAGGGAACCTTGGTCTGTGGGGCCAGGTGTCCTGTGTGGTGAGACAGATAACTAGTCCTAAGTGACCCTTTATGGTAAGGGGGATGGAGACTAGCAAACCCTGTGCCTAACCATGGAGCACCCTCCACCCAGTCCAGAAGATCACCCTAGTTATGGTCCTGCACACTATATTACCCCTAGTCACACCTGACATGCAATGTTTCTGTCCTAGTAATTAGACTTATCAGGGAACCAAATGACTGCAGAGTAAAAATCAAAACTCAATCAAGAGGGTTAAGCTGAGCAACCCATGGGTAAGTTGCAGTAGCTGAGCAGGTACTGGGGCCTCCAGTCAGTGGATAAAAGGAATGGCCTCTTAGAGCTAGTCCATCTCCAATCTGCAGAGAACACTGGCTATTCACGTCACAGTGGTTAAGCACAGACTATAACCATATGTAATGCTTCCTTTGTAACAGATGCCTCATAGCACCATTGGCAATCCTTGGCAGTGAAATGTATTTGCGTTTTTAAGTTGAATGGTGGTAATATTGCACAAACATCTACAGAATAGAGCTCAGAAACACAGAGGAATAGAACACCCAATAACAGTATAAAATACTGCAATCAGTAAAAATAAATTGAACTTACCGAAAGTTTGGTGAATAGGTGGCTGTGGCAACTTGACCCGACACAGGAACTGCTGTCTAAACTCTATGTAAGTTGAATACAATCCTTTATCTGTTCACTTTAAAATAAAAAATATATATACAGCATATACACAAAAGTAGAGCTCCTTGCTTCGGCAGTAACAGTACTTGGCAGAAGCAGAATTAAAGGGAGTCTGTCACCTCATTTTCACCTATATAACTAAGAGCACTGCCCCACAGAAGACATACCTGTGTGCACTGTGTGTCTGTATTACGTGTCACATCCCAGACATACCTGTGTGCACTGTGTGTCTGTATTACATGTCACATCCCAGACATACCTGTGTGCACTGTGTGTCTGTATTACGTGTCACATCCCAGACATACCTGTGTGTACTGTATGTCTGCATTACATGTCACATCCCAGACATACCTGTGTGCACTGTGTGTCTGTATTCCATGTCCAGGAAAAGCACTTTTATTCTGCAGGAAAACAGCTCCCAAGTGTCCAAAGCAAATCAGACTGAAGAGGGGAGGGCTGCTTTAGCTGCTCATATCTTGGGATTGGTAGAAGATAGAAAAATGTTCTGACCTTCTATGAAAGCTGACATTCCAAGCTTTCAAATGATTAGAAGATATAGCTGTTAGAAATCGAGTGGGGAGAGAAAGCTGTTTTTAGTTTCACTTTCAGCTGAGCACTTGGGAGCTGTTTTCCAGCAGAATAAAAGTGCTTTGCCTGGACATGTAATACAGACACAGAGTGCACACAGGTATGTCTGGGATGTGACATGTAATACAGACACAGAGTGCACACAGGTATGTCTGGGATGTGACATGTAATACAGACAGAGTGCACATAGGTATGTCTGGGATGTGACATGTAATACAGACACACAGTGCACACAGGTATGTCTGGGATGTGACACGTAATACAGACACACAGTGCACACAGGTATGTCTGGGATGTGTCTGCAATCTTCTGTGGGGCACTGCTGTTAGTTATATAGGTGAAAAACAGGTGACAGACTCCCTTTAACAGACGGTGACCTAAAAGGGTTGGATTTACACATTTTAATAATCCATAGGCTGCTCAGCACACAGAGAAGATACATCACTATGTGGTTTTGCACAGAAAAAGACTGAGCGGCCGCATTCACACACAGCATTATGATTGACATTTTTACTGCAGCTAAATGTACGCAAGTTTTTTCATGTGGAGGGGACCAAATGACTAACAAAATCAGTCAAAAATTGTCAGATCAACTTTCCAAGAGTGAGTTTATTAAAAGCCCAGTTTTGCCCTGTGTGAGGGGCATGGGCAGGAGCGATGGTGCTTACAGTGCCTGACAAACTTTATTATTACTTGTGCCATTTACTGGTGCATAGACCTCTCAAGATGCTTCAAAATTTTAAAGGGCATGTGCCTCTTAATAATTTGGTACAACTTACAACAGTATTTTTTTTTTTATTAAGACTGGCGTAGGAAATTTATTGGCATAGTCCCACAAAATATTTTATATTTTTTCAAACCAAAACCTAGATGTGAATACTTTTGAAGCTGCTTGTAATTAAAATGTAGTATAGCCACTCAGTTATTCAATAAAATGCATTGTTATAGGGCCACTACTGTTAGCTCTTTTTTTCTGAGGTGGACGCATATGCTCAGTTCCATCCTTACACTGCCACCAGCTGTATCTACTGCTAGAAGCTGTGACAGTTACAGTAAGAGCTCCGGCAGAAAGAACACCCCCTCCCCTGAGAAAAAAGACTCACCCCCTGAGCTTTCAGCTTGATATAAATCTAGTAATGAATGGGGAGATCTCTGGATCCATGTGAGGTACAGGGCTGGTTCTAGCTTTGTTAGACAGAGATTGGCATGTACTATATGATGTCTGATTGTTTATGTTACCAATGGCATAAACCCTTTCAAAAGAAAACAGAAACAGATGAGCTACGAGTGATGTTTGTAACATATTGCACCTTATCAAGAATATACGGTAAGTCAGTTTCTGTCAGTACATGGAACGTACAACCGTTGCTATGCAAAGGGCAGATGAACACTCAGTGACTGAAGTTCAATCTTTTCACCTTTAGTAATGTACTAGAGATAAAAAGGTCAGCAGAAAGTTGGTAAAGGCCGCTGAACAGTTACATGTAAACTAGAAAGACGATTATATATTAGTTATACAATTCACATATATTAACTGGCATGAAACAGAACAAAAATTACCCCAAAAATTAGAAAAGTAAAGCAGGATGTCATTTTTGGCAAAATCTGCAATAATGAGTAATCTCATCCACGTGTAAAGTGCCCTGCAGTGCAAATTTAAATCCACAGCATACTGCCCATTTCCACCATTTTCTCACATTTATGGCCAACTCTGGACGTTATGAGCATATACATATACATGTGCCAGTCAAAAAAACACTAAAGGGAACGAGTCCTCTAAAAAATGCCCGTTAATAATCATTTTATCTGCTGCAGATTTTCCATATACAAATCTGTACTGAACATCTGCAGCAACTCAGTTATATTTGGATGAACCCTTAGGGATGGGGTCCACCGAGCACCATTCGTTTCTTCCATTTGACAGTACTGGCGCTTCAGTCATTTTCATTGTTTTGCTCCTATAACAGAGCAGAGCAATGGAAATGAAAGCGACGGTGTGAACCCAGCTGTAATTATAAGACTTACTTTAACACAAAAAGGAAGGCTTTAGATGAAAAATGACAGATGATTTAACCTTAGGAAATGGACAACTGGAATGTACGATAGTACCGTAGTAGCTATATATCATGTATTAGGCCTGATGGCGGTGGTCAATAGCACATACACTATGACAGCCTAATGGCTTTTTTTGTAAGCAAAGGTGGACTTTTTAAATGTTGTATATTAGTACTAAAAGCTGTAGAGACAACAAGGACATTTAGGAGGTCATTTATCAAACTGGTGTAAAGTAGAACTGGCTTAGTTGCAACCAATCACCTTTCATTTTGGACAGCTCCTTTGGAAAATGAAAGGAGGAATCTGATTGGTTGCTAAGGGCAACTAAGTCAGTTCTAGTTTACACCATTTTATAAATGACCCCCATAGGTAATAAAAAAAGATCTTTCACAAACCACTGGGGTTCTACAAGTTCTTTAATATATAACTATGGCAGCCTATAGGATGCTAAATGGATACCCGAGCCCTGTCAGCCTATCCCAGACCCTCAAGATCAGCTGCTGAGGACAGAATTGTCATACTGTATATGTAAATGTAAATGTTTGAGTTAGTCTACTTTCACACTTGCAGTAGCAGGGTCCGGCAGGCCGTTCCCCCACCAGATCTGTGCTAGCCCACCGTGCTGCCGGAAGTCTGCTCCAGCCCCATTCACTATAATGGGGGGTGGGCCGGAGGTCCAGCCGCAGCACGGCAAGTAAGCCGAGAGGCAGCCAGATAAAAAATGCAGCATGCTGTAGTTTTTGTCTGGCCGCTGGAGCGGACTTCTGGCAGCACAGCGGACTAGAAGTAGCACGGATTGGAGGGGGAACAGCCTGCCGGATCCTGTTGCCACAAGTGTGAAAGTAGCCTAAAAGTAAAAAAAAAAAAAAAAAAAAAAAAAAAAAAAAAAAAAAAATCAACTTTAAATATAAAGAAACATCTGAATTTACTGATCTCTATCGGTGAAGTAAGAAACCTATTGCCGGAGTCCTGCTGGTACAGGATCGTCACCTTTGTCCTGACTGACTTGATAAGTATATTTTGGAAATGTTCCCAGCAGTTCATAGGTCTGATGTACGGTGAACAGATCAATCATCATATCCTTCATACGTCTGTCTACAGGAACATATGTACTCAGTGGAATTAATGGCAGTATATTGAGACCTAGCACCAGGATGAACTCCATGCACAGGTATGGAGACTGAAGATCTGAATAATCTATATTAGTCAGTTATATTTTTGTCATAGGAGTAAGTAAACTTTTCATAGTGCGGGACAAACTCTGAGGTCAGGCTGCTATGCCCAGCTCAGGTATATCATATTTAATTATTAATAATCCCAGATAGTACAATGTTACGGACTGTGCCCGGGGGTAAGAGTCCTTTCTCATCCACCTCACCCTGACCCAATGAGGACTGATTTCTGCAGTCTCCCTTGTAGCGGTGGTGCAGTGTAATTACACCTTTTTCTCCCGATCACTTGACTGGTGGTCACTTCTATTAACATGCTGGCGGCAGAGGTCTCCTGACCAAGAACGGGTCCCTGTCACTGCCGATGCAGTGGCACTGTACAGGAGTGTGTTTTGAAAGCTCAGGGATTACTGCCAATAGTTTTTTTTTTATATTAACAATATGCTGCCTAAAGCAAGCTAGCCCTTAGATTTTTTTTTATTAGGTTGAACAGACTATTTTCTAGATACGTACAAAAGGTCACGCCGAAGCCTCAGTGTATGAGGAATAAAGAGTAAAATGTAACCAGTCCAGCTACAAACCCTAATGCCTCATTCACACATCAGTGTTCAGTCAGTGATTTCCATAAGTGATTTTGGACCAAAACCAGGTGTGGCTCTAAACACAGAACAGGAGCAGATCTTTCCCTTATACCTTATCTCTGTGGAGGCTCCAATCCTGGGGCTGACCAGCGTGAAAGCTGTGACAACATAGGGCAGGCCGCTGCCTCCTATTGAAAACAAAGGGAGGTAGATTTGACGTTTCCAGTGTCAAAAACCTCAGTATCAGTGAGGCCATAAAGGGTTTGTCCAGCTTTGAAATACTTTTGGGCAGCCCCACTGGATGCTGGAACTGTGGAGGGAAGCATATTTACTTGATAGCTACTGCTTTGGTCAACACTTTTGAAGTTTCAACTTTTGGAATGGTGGGGGTCATGTGTTCCAGTGACTGGCTGCAGTGGAGAAGTGTCCCCCATGCAGTACGTCACTAGGGGGGCATGTCACTACTGCAGACAGTCTGGGAGCCAAGCGGAGAGGCTAAGGCCGGGAATAGAAGGATCCAGCGCCAGGCAGCAGGTAAGTATGCTTCCCTTTGCAGGGCTGCCAAAGAAGGGGGATAACCCCCCCTGCCCCCAGGTGCACAGCCCTTTAAATGTAAGTATTTTGGAATTAATGTAACTCTGTTTTGCTATGTGTTTTCTCTGTTGGAAGAAAATGCACCATAAGATGCAGGTATGTTGATGCAAAAGCCACGTGTTTTTTTTTTGTGTTTTTTGCAACACCAAAAAAGCAGAAATGTGACAGCACGTCAAGTGTATGTGTAAGCCTAAGGGAGTCAAGATTGTTTTTGTTTATTTTTTTAACACTGATTCCTTATTCTGCCAGTTTAGTCCGTTATATTGTCGGTGGGACTGTTTGTAGCCAATCAAAATCTTATATATTGAGTTGGTTACTCCATATGCATTCTGTTTCCATATGTCCGTTTTGCAAAAAAAAAAAATGCTGTTTTGCGGATCTGCAAAACACAGATAACAGCCCATGTGCTGCCGCTATAATAGAAAATGCCTATTCTTGTCCGCAGTTACAAGAATAGGACACGCTCTATTTTTTTTTTGCGGGCCGCGGAACAGAACCTAACTTTGGCTCATCGGAGCCAATGCATTCTAATACTGTACGGAGCTCCTGCAGATTTTAAAACCTGAAGCATGTCTACTTTATTTTTCCTGACCGGATTTTCTCCATTCACCTCAATGGGGAGAGGAAAATCCGCACAAAATCCACATGGAAATCCGGGCCAATTGATGCGGATTGACCACACGGATTTCCCTGCAAACACCTGCGTATTCTCCGCATATAAATCCTGAATGTGTGCATTTACCCTTAGGCTTTATTCACACGGCAGTGTTTTGGTCAGTGATTTCCATCAGTGATTCTGAGCCAAAGCCAGGTGTGGCTCTAAACACAGAACTGGTGCAGATCTTTCCCTTATACCTTGTGTCTGTGGAGGCTCCAATCTTGGTTTTGGCTTTCAATCACTGATGTAAATCACTGACCAAACACTGGTGTGTGAATAAGGCCTTAAGGTAAGGCGACACGGCGCAGTCATGTCACGGTTGTAACACGGGCATGCTACGGTCGAGGACCATGCAGATTAAACTAATTAGGACAGCGCCATCTGTATTGTTAATGGCTATGCGGGATTGTGGGGCAATTAGTACTGCAAGTTTATTTGGTTTGTATTAGTTTAATAAGAGTACGCTGCACAGTACTAGGCCGCAGCACAGCCGTCTCACGGCCATGCAGTGTGGTCATACCCCAACTACTTCTACAGCCAGGTGTACTGCATTCCTCTAGGTTTCCAGATTACTGCTGTAGCAAAACAATAGAACACCATAGACTCCTAAAGGCTCTGACAGGAAGCTTACAAGGCAGCCATGTCACATATAGATAGGTTCTCCCCTCAGTACAAAACATTGCTACAACATCCCTGCCTATAGTATAGAGCAGTGACGTTTTACAGAACAAGTGCCCAAACTGCAACCGAAAAACCCACTTATTTATCGCAAAGTGCAACAGGGCAATGTAACCTGAATACCAATAATAGTACATCTTCTATGTACTGTATCATTTAGCTATAATAGCTCCCTACATTCAGTGCACTGCTTGTACCGTGCCGCCTCTGGCACCTATGCCATAGGTTCGCCACCACTAATATAGAGCCATGGAGACTGCACAGTGCCCAGCGGAGCAGCCTGTGTGCCAGTCACCCTATACCAGTCTCCACAGTGCCCAGACCAGTGTGCCAGTCACCCTATACCAGTCTCTTCCTGCAGACTGCACAGTGCCCAGACCAGTGTGCCAGTCACCCTATACCAGCCTCTTCCTGCAGACTGCACAGTGCCCAGCGGGCAAGTCTCTTCCCATTGCCAGCTCGGCTCTGTGCCGGACCAATGGAAGGATACGAGGTGTCGCTGGAGGACTGACAGGCGGCCGCCGCCTCCTCCTGGAGAGATACCGGCGCTCCGGGCCTGCATGCTTCTCGCGGTGTCAGCGGCTTCGTCAAACACGGCTCTTGAGGAGGTGACTTTATGGCGCAGGCCTCAGAGTCCGGGCTGATAAATCTCCCTCCCCGGACCTGCCTCCTCCCACAGAGTCTGCGCCGCCCCGGCCAAAGTACGACGAGCGCACTACAGCAACAGGGCGTCTGGTGACGGGAGTCTGTGTTCGGTCTGGGTTACACCCGGCACCTGAGACTACGTGCCACACAGCTGCTGCCATGGAAGAGCTGATAGTATACAGTGATAACAGTGTGCATCTAGCTGTATACCTCACAGCTAGAGTTGCCAACTTTCCTAACAAAAAATAGGACCAAGTTAAAGGGTTATTCTCATTTTAGACAATGGGGGCATATCGCTAGGATATGCCCCCATTGTCTTATAGGTGCGGGCCCACCGCTGGGACCCGCACCTATTTCCAGAACGGAGCCCCCGAACTGAATGAGGGCGCACTGCGCATGCGCAGCCGCCCTCCATTCATTTCTATGGGGCCGCCGAAAATAGCCGAGCGCTAGCTTGGCTACTTCCGTCGGCTCCATAGAAATGAATGGGAGCGCACCGCGCATGCACGGCCCGGCTCCCGTTCATTTCTATGAGTGGCGCGGGGAGCTGCGCCTGGTGGTGGCCGGACCCCCGGAAACCTGGGGTCCTCCAGGCGCAGCGCTCCCCGCTCCGTTCTGGATATAGGTGCGGGTCCCAGCGGTGGGACCCGCACCTATAAGACAATGGGGGCATATCCTAGCAATATGCCCCCATTGTCTAAGATGAGAATACCCCTTTAAGCCACACAATTTAACAAAGAGTTAAGTCACTATGTCATAATGTGCTCCCAATATTAATAATGCCCCCCCCACTAATCGTAATGTCTCCATTAGTGTCCCCAGAATTAATAATGCCCCCCATTAGTGCCCCTCAGTAATATTAATGCCCCAATTAGTGCTCCACAAAATTAATAATGCCTCCATTAGCAACCCCTAGAATTAATACTGCCCTCATTAGCGCCCCCCCAGAATAAATAATGCCCCTCAGTAATAGTAATGCCCCTATTAGTGCTCCCCAGTAATATTAATGCCCTAATTAGTACCCCCAGAATAAATAATGCCCCTGATAATAGTAATGCCTCCATTAGTGCCCCCCCCCAGAATTAATAACTCCATTAGTGTCCCTCAGTAATATTAATGCCCCAATTAGTGCCCTCTAGAATTAATAATGCCTCCATGAATATCCCCCAGAATTAATACTGCCCCCAGTAATAGTAATGCCCCTATTAGTACTCCCCAGTAATATTAATCCCTTAATTAGTGCCCCCCAGAATAAATAATGCCTCCACTAGTGCCCCCAGTAATAGTAATGACTCTATTAGTACCCCCCAGAATTAATGGTGCCCTCATTAGAGCCCCCCAGTATTAATGTACCCATTAGTGCCCTCTAGTAATAAATTAGTGCCCCCCTCCTAGTAATAGTAATGCCCCCATTAGTGCCCATCCAAAATGATTACTGCCTCCTTCTCTGCTTGTGCAAAAAAATAAAAATAAACAAATAAATTACCGTCAGGGGCACTAAATTACCAGCTTGGCCGGTGTGTTACTGGCTGGGTGGCAACCCTACTCACAGCCCCATCCTAAACCATTACCACCCCCAGAGCTGAAGGGTTTTACTAAGCGCTCGTGCACAGGACTGTTTTTTTTTTTCTGCATCCGATTCACATTATGTGCAGATCGGATGGGGACCCCTTCACTTCAGTGGGGCCACAAAAGATGCAGACAGCACACTGTGGCACAACTGGGTTTTTACATGGCTCTTAATTTTCCCCTTGTGCTGCTGTAAGATTTGTGTAATTTCTGATGCGGCGCATCAATAGCAGGTCCTTGTGCCTGGCGAAAAAAATACTACCCCCTAATGATCATTTATGTTTCCCCCACCCCATCCCTGTCCCCCCCCAACTGCTGAATCCAGCGTGAAACTGGCTAAATACGGTTAAAAAGGGGGCTTGCAACTATTTTTACAACTGAAATAGTGACAAGTACCTCAATAAATGACTCCCAATGTCTACACAAACCATCATTTAGCCCAACATTCAGACGTCTGGTGACAGGTGTTATATTGACCTCAAATCACTGCGCTCAAAGGCTATCATGGTGCACAGCAAGATGGCAATGGAAACTAGAATGGAGGTCTTTCCTCTTCTTTTTTTCTTTGGATGCAGTGATAGCCATAGACTGGTCTGGAGACAATGTGGACAAAGCCATGAAGAGGCCTTCACAAGGGAACATTATACTGCTACACTTCCTGGGATTATGGTGTGAGGTGGCGTAATGTACGCTAGTCAGACCCTTTAGTCTTCATTTCAGGTACACTAACTACTTGGTGTTACATTGGTTTTGGTGTGGAACCAGTGGTACGGTTTCTCCAAAGTGTCCCAGGAGACGTTTTTAAACAGGACACCAGGACGCATGTTGCTCTTGCTACTGTGAGCTGTCTGCATGGCCTAAACATGCTACTACAGTGTCTCTGGCCATGTCTCCCATCCAGCATATCTGGGATGTCAGTTCCAAAGGGGCCCGCCAGCAGGAGATCTTGATGATTTGCGTGTCCAAGAGCATTCAGTGTAGCAGAACATTCCTGACAACCATTAATAACCTCACTGATAGTATGCCAAGGCATGTAAGTGCGTGTAATTCTGCATGCAAAGGCAGACTAGCCATTGAGTCTACAGGGAAATTATCAGGTGGGTCGATGTCCAGGGGGCTGCCCAAGCCCACCTCATGGCTGGTTTCATAGAAATCTGATGCTCTCAGCATTAATGCTAGGAACATCAGGTACTGTAGATGCCTTCCTGAATTCAACTGTATAGCTGGGACAGCAGTATTTGTGCTGCACTGTGGTATTTGGTTCTGCTGGGGTCATATTTTGTGCTGCACTACGATACTGTTGGTACTGCATACTTCTGTTGGCCCTGCCTGGGGCCACTTTTTTTTTTATTTCCATTTCCAGGCCACTTTAAGTTCCCAGTCTGCATGTGACGCTCATATTTGATACTGAATAAATTGAGATATTTTGAATATTTTGTTTATATCATTTTCTCATTTGCATATCATTAACATATCCATTGATCTTGGCATTTCCATAATTCCCTGATTTTTGCTTCTTCGTGTTGCAATTTCAATGTTGATTGCTCCTCCTATATACAGATTGATGAGTACTGCCATAGGGCAGTATGTGTAATAGTGCTCCATCTACCACTATAGGGCTCAATATATTATAATTCATAAGGATGATTTTTTGTAGCACTACTAGGTGATTTTAAGTATTGAGCCACTGCTGCAATCCGAAGGAATACATTGGGCTGTATGTAATCTTGTGGATGGCAGCTTGTCACCCAGTAGTTAAAATCAATCAGCATCAAGACAGCTAGTATGGCAATGGTAGGCATCAGAGAACTAGTTACTGTCCCAAAGGGGTTGGCCATCCATTAGCAACAGAACTACACATGGGAAAAATCACCCTCTATCCATTTCAAGACAGGAGGTCTATGAAAATTGGCAGCGGCACTTAGGTCTCATGCACACGACCATAGGGACCGATCTGCATTTTTTGATCCCATGCAGACCTAATTCATTTCCATGGGTCTGTATCCATGTGGCCATTTTGCAGATTATAGAACATGTACTATTCTTGTCTGTTTAGTGGACAAGAATAGCCAGTTCTAGTAAAAAATTCTGCGTGCACATGGCCCGTATCAGTGTGTATGGGGCCCTAAAGTAAGAGATCAGCACAGGACTTTTAATGAATATATATATTACAGAGGTTGTTCGGTCCCAAGAAATCATAATTCTTTTTCTATGCTCCTAATACCCCTCACCATCCATATAGTTGCCCCCAATACCCGTTTTTCATGTCTGAGCTTTCCTTCCCCCCGGAAGACGTCACATTATCCTGGCAGATCTGTTTACTTTCTTCTCTTCTTGTTTTGTTAAATACATGACTTTATTGCTACACAAGCCTGACTGCACTGCACAGAGATGACTCACAGGCTGGCCACGCCCCCCCCCACACTTATCTGTCTGCAGCAGCTACACCCACTATAACTCCTGTGTCCATCTTTCTACACCCAGACATGAGTCTACTCCTCACAGTCCACAGGCTCTTCCCTCACCATCTCCAGAGTGCAATAAACAGCATGAATCAGCAAGCATATCTAATCCTATGTGATACAGCCTGCTGAGCTGTGTATCTAATCCCATCACTGACAGTCCATAGGCTCTTTCCTCACCATCTCCAGAGTGTAATAAACAGCATGAATCAGCAAGCATATCCCATACCTCCCAACTGTAGAGAAAGAGGGATAAATTGAGCGCCACTAGGCCACGCCTCTAACCCCGCCCAAAACATAACTATACACCTAATCCCACTAGTCCCCTTACTGTCCCACATAGTAATTATTCCCCAGTTATGTGCCCCCAGTAATATGACCAGCTGTGCCCCCCAGTAATATGCCCAGCTGTGTCCCCAGTAATATGCCCAGCTATGTTACCCCCCTATAATGTGCCCCCAGTAATATGCCCAGCTGTGTCCCCAATAATATGCCCACATTGTGCTCCCCAGTAATGTCGTTCCCCCAGTAATGTCGTTCCCCCAGTAATATGCCCATATTGTGCTCCCCAGTAATATGCCCATATTGTGCTCCCCAGTAATGCTGTGCCCCCCCAGTAATATGCCCATATTGTGCTCCCCAGTAATATGCCCATATTGTGCTCCCCAGTAATGCTGTGCCCCCCCCAGTAATATGCCCATATTGTGCTCCCCAGTAATATGCCCATATTGTGCTCCCCAGTAATATGCCCATAATGTGCTCCCCAGTAATGCTGTGCCCCCCCAGTAATATGCCCATACTGTGCTCCCCAGTAATGCTGTGCCCCCCGCCCAGACCGAATGTGTGGAGAGCAGCAGGGAGATACATAGAGCCTACAGGGGGGGTGGGAGGGAGAGTGGATGAAGCAGCAAGCCGATGCAGGCTCTCTGCTTCATCACCATACAGGCAACTGTCTCTGCGTCCTATGGACTTACCATAGGGACTTACCTCCCCCGTACCGGGACAGCCGCTGCAATCCAGGACAGTTCCGCTGGATCCGGGACGGTTGGGAGGTATGGCGTATCCAATCACATCTGTATCTAATCCTATCCTATGTGATACAGCCTGCTGAGCTGTGTATCTAAACCCTCATGCACACGACCGTATCCATTTTGTGATGCACATTTTTTGCAGTCCCATTGAGTTCTATGAATTTGAGGACCAGATTAGGACATGTTCTGTCTTTACTGGAACTGACATATGGATGTGGGAAACACACTGATGACGTCCATGTGCTTTCCACATCCTCTGTATATCAGTTCTGCAAAAGATAGAAAATGTCCTATTCTGGTCCTTATAATGCAGATCTAAAACCCATAGAACTCAGTTAAACTACAAAAAATGTGAACCACACACGGACAATATCCTTATTTAGTGGATCCGCGACTTATAGGCCACAAATCAGATATGGTTCTGTGCATGAGCCCTATCACTCATACTGAGCGTCCATAACAGTGACCTCCACAGCGCCTCCATAACTGACGTCCACAGTGCCCCCATAACAGTGATCTCCATGGCACCCCCATAACAGTGACCTCCACAACAGGGACATCCATGGTGCCTCCACAACAGGGACATCCACGGCGCCCCCATAACAGGGACATCCAGTGCCCTTTGTACCATTCATTACACCCATTGTGCCATCCAATTCCCCCATTGTGCCATCCATTGCCCCTTGTGCCCCATGTTTGCCATCCAGTCCCCTGTTGTACCATCCAGTGCCCCTTGTGCCATTCAGTCCCCCGTTGTGCCATCCAGTGCCCCCTTGTGCCCGATGTTTGCAATCCAGTGCCCCTTTTTGCTATCCAGTGCCCCCTTGTGCCGTCCAGTGACCTCTTGTGTGCCGTCCAGTGACCCCTGTTTTCCATCCAAAGTGCCCTTATGTACATGCACAGCTTACATCGCGCTATGCAGGAGTCAGTACAGGCTTCACATAGAAGCCTGTACTATGCAGAGACTGATGGCTGTCCCGCACATGCGGACTATCGTTCAGCCTAGGGCGTTGTGAAGGCTGCTGGCACTCGTGACGATCCGTCTCCTGCTGGAGAAAGGAAGACGACAGGAAGACAAGAAGACGGACTTTGCCCGGAAGCCCAGAAAAGCCATCTGGAAGGACCACGTGACCGGAGGGAAGATCTCCAAAACGGCTGCACTGTGGATGGTAAATATAATACCAATAATCTTTTCTCTACAGGTTAGCTTTGGCCATAAAAAATATGTTTTGCCCAGAGAACCCCTTTAATGGGTTTCTGTCACCAGTTTTTTCGGTATGAATCAGGCTGATATTAGAGATGTGCTAATGTCACCTGATTCCAAATATATATCTGTCTTATTTACTGGTGCCCCCATTTTTATATAAAATGAACTTTTATTTTATGCTAATAAGGCCTCTAGGTGCAAGGGGCGTTACCCCTGCTCCTAGAGGCTCTGTTGATTGACAGGACCAGGCAGAGAAGAAACACTCCATTCAACATAGCTTGCAAGGACCTTCAATGATGTTATGACCATGTGATCAGTCACATGGTTTAGGAGGAGACAGGCTGTTTGTGTGATCCTAACCATGTGACTGATCACATGGTCATGACATCATTGAAGGTCCTTGCAAGCTATGGTGAATGGAGTGTTTCTTCTCTCCCTGGGCCTGTCAATCAACAGAGCCTCTAGGAGCAGGGGTAACGCCCCTTGCACCTAGAGGCCTTATTAGCATAAAATAAAAGTTCATTTTATATAAAAATGGGGGCACCAGTAAATAAAACAGATATATATTTGGAATCAGGTGACATTAGCACATCTCTAATGTCAGCCTGATTCATACCGAAAAAACTGGTGACAGAAACCCTTTAAGTGTGCGCTCCACTACCACTGTCCTCAGCATGATTTCTATTGTTATGAAATGTAGGCAATGCCATTATTAAAGTAGTTTTCCTGGACATTCATTGCTTCAAATGTACTACTCGATTTATTTCAAGCTGGCAGCTCAGGGGGTGTGTTCTTTCTGTCACAGATCTCTCCCTATCAGCTCAGGAGGTATGCCCTTTTTGCTGCAGCTCTCTCCCAATCACAGATCGGGGGGGGGTTCACTTCTGCTGCAGGTGTCTCCCTATCAGAGCTCAGAAGTCATGTTCCTCTGCTGCAGCTGTCTCCATGTTCTACACAATTCTGCTCACAGGTTCTAACAGTAGATATAGTTGGTGGCAGCTGAAGGATGAAACTGAGCATGTGGACAGAGAAGTAGGAAAAGGAACAAAATGCAGGTGGCGCTAAACAGATTTTATTGAATAACTCAGTGGATATATAAAAAATTTTAATTACATGCAATTACAACAGTATTCAGGTCTAGGTGCTGGTTTGAAAAATGTAGAATATTTTTTGTGGGACAACCCCTTTATAGATTGATGACCTATCCTTACAATCAATCAATGATGGAGTTCCGACCCCTGGCACCCTACTGACCAGCCGCTGGTAGGGCCACCTTGCTCAGCCGAGTGCTGTGGCTTTATCCTCAGTCTGTGATGTCACGTCTGTCAGTCGTATGGTTTTTGTGTCGCTCAGTTCATTCCAGCAACTGCATAGTGTATTATGAAGACACTGCAGCACTTATTTGAGCACTATAGATGGCAGTCGGACCCCCACCGATCTGATATTGGTGACCTATCCGGAGTATAGGTCTTCAGTATTTAAATCCTGGAATACCTATTTAAAGTCGATGTGGAGATTTTTTTTATTGCCCAAATGCATAAAAGAAAAGAAAAGAACTTGGCAATAGTCTAAACAGAGAATCTTACCAGTTTGCATATACAGATCCTATGAAAAAACGCTTCATTTTTTAAAAATTTAGATACATTGGAAAAAATCAAACACCCGTGTTCTTTCAGTATGTTATTAATTTTATTAAACATTATGCTGCAATGGCTTAAGGCCGGTCATACAAATTGAAGTCAGATAATGACCTGACGTAATGAGGTTCACTTTTTTTTATCTCCAGAAGCTGACAGAGTTGCCTGGCAGTAGTTTACTTCACTCTCCCCATTGAAATGATGCCCTCTGTAAGTCAAAGGGGAATACTTACTTTATTGGTGAGTTATTAAGTGTTAGACTCTGTTCCCAAAAGCACTGTTCTGAAATCCCTCATGGAAAAACCACTGAAACGTATTTTTTTTCAATTGGAAGTAGTACAAACATATCTGTCACACTGGTCATTGCCCATTAAAGGGGTTAAAATTTTTCATTGGAGATGAGTGAATAAGTTCTGCTACTGCAGCAGCGAGTGTACATGCTCCGCTACACTTCTGGGTATCAGCACATGAACAGTCGCTGCTCTGGATTTTCATGGCTGGGTGAGATCGTCAGCCCTGTAAGTGGCAGGGAGACAGTCTATACAGTAGATTCTGGGACAGCCCCACGCAGGTGTAGAACTATGGTTGACAAGACAAATGAATTCTCCCATCTCTTATTTTCATATATTGAGTTATTAGATGGGGTCCTCTGTTCAGGATTCTCATCTCTTGGCCAGGACGAACAGTGATTACAAAGAACATCTCTCGCTCTGGAGGACCTGTCCTACACTAATGTAATCCTTACTTTCTCCTGAGGAGGAGCTGCAGGGAAACTGAACGCTTACTGCCACATTTCCCCACAGGATTATAGTTCATATCTTCAGGGTCCTAATAGCGGATACTTTGTGATCTGTTGTCAAGGGACACTACTAACAAGGATGGTCCAAAGCAGGGAACCCATTTACAAGCAAAAGCCACAACCATAATATTGAAAGAGCCATTTTTTTAAAGATTCAATTTACTGCAAGATCAGAAACTAATAGCAGTTGTACAAGAGCAATAATATAAATCACTGTAATGACTATACAAAGTATAAAAATGTTTGAAACACTGTCAACCACAGAGCAGAAAAGGTATTGATTATACATAGAGTGTTTTGTACCTACAGTATGTGTGCGCACATTTAGAATTACTGAACTGAAGTGACGTAGGGGTTGTCTCCTCTCAGACATTGGCGGCATATGCCACCAATAATAAATAAAATAGTCATCTCTTTATATTCATAAACATGACTGGAATAGCTCTAAATTTTATAGCACTATTCAAAAATCACACAAGCTTTTTATATTCCCCATAAAAATCAATTTAATTGATAGCAATCTAAAAAAAATGTAACAAACATATCAACATTACAGCGATCCAGAAAAAGCCAAACGAAGAGTTATGGTAACAACGTACAAAAATAGAATGTAAAATGGCTACAAACAAAATCTCTATATATTGTATTTGTCAGGAAGCTTTGATAATATATGTCCATAAAATAAAAGATGAGCTAGCGCCAGCAACTCAATAAATGCCACTAACAAAAAATAAATGATATCACTAGTGCTGTGGCACACCGATTATAAACGAGCTATCTGCAAGTGAAAGCTGCACTAACCTAATTCACCTATGTCCGACCAAGCAAACTCATCCAAGGTGCAACTGTAAATCAAGTACTGCAGTAACCTCACCTTCTGGCAGGGGCGGACACAGACAGCCCCTGTGCAAAGAATGTGCTCCAGAATTTTTATGAGTTCAAAGGAACTCAAATGTGTAAATATAATGGAAACGTTTCCTATGAGTGTGTGAAATGGGCCCTTCATGTCTGTTTTTTTTTTCTTAGTTTTTATCTTAGTGTCATGTCTGGTTTTGCTTTATGTTGAATATTTAGCTAAAACCAGTGCTCTGTATTCACGAAAATCTGCCTATAAACGACAGAGGGAAGGGTTTGCAGCCAAACCAAAAGGGTTCGACTTAGTTGACATAGAGGGGAGGGAGGAGAAAAGGGGGACATTACAGGACATAAAGACAGCCCCTTCTGCTCCTCCCTTAACTACAAGCCACTTTGATGTGTTATTAAGATGGGAAAAACATTTTTGTTAACTTTTAACACTGAGAAAGCTGGGTACATCTGCAAACAAAATTAGATGTGTAATATTAATGTAGTGTCGTCGGGGTGGGGGGTGGTCTGTGGGGAGGGGGGAGGGGAGGGGGGTATAACCCCTTTAAGGACAAGGTTTTATAAGTATACAGATGTAATGGAACTATAAGAAACTGTGATAACACATATCACAGCACTATCTTGTGACAAGAAAACCATTAAAAAATATTGGCATTGCTTACTTAAACGTGTTATACCTTGACTACTGTAAAAAATGAAAATCGGACATATAGTACATGACAGTCTCATTCTAATAAAGCTAGAACCATCCCTGTACCTCACATGGATCCAGAGATCTCCCCATTCATTGCTCTGCTAGATTCATATCAAGCTGACAGCTCAAGGGGAGTGTCTTTTCTGATGCAGCTAAGGGGGCGTGTCCATGCTCTTCCTATCACAGCTCAGGAGACAGTTGAAGGATGAAATGAGCATGTGCGGCCATCTCAGTGAGCAGGACAAAGAAATAAGAAAAAAACAAACAGCAGGTTGGGCTATACACATATATTTTATTGAATAACTCAATGGCTAGGATACATTTTTCATTACATGCAATTACAAAAGAATTCAGATCCAGGTGCTGGTTTGAAAACTGTAGAATATTGTTCATGGGACAACCCCTTTAATGTGTTAAGAACAAAGAAGAGGATTGCTATAAAGTGTAAATTGTGTTTGAATTGTTAATTGAGAATGATGCATGTATATAAAAGTGTTTATTACAATTAGATATAGAGATTACCCAAAACATTTTTTTTATTTGGTAGGGGACCTCTATAGTTCCATTGGGCAATATTACTAAAATCAGTGTTGGACCAACAAAGTTATAATAGTACATTCAAATTTATTTGATGCAGGGGTGGTGGTTGACCAGATTATACTCCACTGGCACATTTCTGTGCAGCCTACTCAGAAAATGGGGTCCAGTATATGTTAATTAACTGTCTTATTAACAAGTAATATTATACCATTCACAAGTAATAATTAAAAAAGGGAAAGAACTACTAAGAATAACTAAAAATAACATGCAGTAACCATGCAACACACTGATGAAGCACCCTTCAGACTGTTTGAAGTATTAGGAAAAATATGAGAAGAAAAGGGGAGCACCGTCTTCAAAAATAAGAGTCATTACTCTGTCTTAAATAAAGTTGATGCATTCCTCAATAAAATGAAAAAAAAAAACAACTTATTAAATGTTTATAATTGTATTCCAGTATACTGTACCATAGAAACATCTGACAAAAAAGATTTGAAAACACTGAATCAGCGAACTTTGTGAAACTTTTGGTCATGACCATAATCCAGAGGTGCCAAGTACATAATGTATGCGGTCTAACTAAATACTGTGTAGTCTTAGAAAAGGGCAACATAGACTAAGGCCTCTTTCACACTAGCGTTAGCACGGATCCGGCACCTAAAGGGTGCCAACGGATCCGTGCTAACGCTGATACATTTGTGGAGCTGGAGCAGCGCTCCGGCCCCACACATGTTGACAGAAATACATACAGACATACACACACAAACACATACATACTTACATACTCCACTCCGGGACGCCGGCAGCACGTCTTCACGCGCCTCCTGTGCGCAGTGATGACGATTCCCCACAGCGCCCTCTGCTGGGCACAGTGGGGAAACGTCATAGCTGCGCGCAGGAGGCGCGTGAAGACATGCTGCCGGCGTCCCTGCCTGGAGTATGTGAGTATGTATGTGTATGTATGTATGTATGTCTGTCTGTATGTCTGTATGTCTTTCTGTATTTCTGTGTAGCCGGATCCGGAATGACCCCCCATTGCAAATCAATGGAGGACAGATCCGGATTACTGGTGTGTCCACACCAAACGGATCCGTCCCCCATTGGGGGTCATTCCGGATCCGTCTTGGTGCGGATGCCTGGACCGGAGAGAAAACCGCAGCATGCTGCAGTTTGTTCTCCGGTCTGAAGACGGAACGGAATGCTTTCAGGAGCATTCCGTTGTCTTCAGTTCAGTTTTGTCCCCATTGACAATGAATGGGGACAAAACTGAAGCGTTTTTTTCCGGTATTGAGCCCCTATGACGGAACTCAATACCGGAATGTAAAAATGCTTGTGTGAAAGTAGCCATAGACATCATAGACATGCTGCACAGTCACAGTAAAATCATGAGTTATCATGACCTGCAATTTTACGGAATCCATGGAGCCTTAGGGTACAAGGGGGGGGGGATTTATCAAACTGGTGTAAAGGAAAGTTGTCTTAGTTGCCCATGGCAACCAATCAGATTCCACCTTTCATTTTCCAAAGAAGCTGTGAAAACTGAAAGTTGGAATCTGACTGCTGGGCAACTAAGCCAGTTCTACAGGGTGGGCCATTTATATGGATACACCTAAATAAAATGGGAATGGTTGGTGATATTAACTTTCTGTTTGTGGCACATTAGCATATGGGAGGGGGGGAAACTTTTCAAGATGGGTGGTGACCATGGCGGCCATTTTGAAATCGGCCATTTTGGATCCAACTTTAGTTTTTTTCAATGAGAAAAGGGTCATGTGACACATCAAACTTATTGAGAATTTCACAAGAAAAAAGTGGAAAGTGGATTGGTCATCATGGACCAGTTGAATGGCCCCCAAGGTCTCCCGATCGGACCCCCTTAGACTTTTATCTTTGGGGTCACCTGAAGGCAATTGTCTATGCTGTGAATATACGAGATGTGCAGCACCTGAAACTATGGATACTGGAAGCCTGTGCTAGCATTTCTTCTGGAGTGTTTCTATCAGTGTGTGAAGAGTGGGAGAAGAGGGTTGCATTGACAATCCAACACAATGGGCAGCATTTTGAACACATTTTATAAGTGGTCAGAAACTTGTAAATAACTCATGGAAGAATAAAGTTACATTAAAACCAAGCACACCATTGTTTTTCTTGTGAAATTCTCAATAAGTTTGATGTGTCACATGACTCTCTTCCCATTGAAAAAACTAAAGTTGAATCCAAAATGGCCGACTTCAAAATGGCCGCCATGGTCACCACCCATCTTGAAAAGATTCCCCCTCTCCCATATACTAATGTGCCACAAACAGGAAGTTAATATCACCCACCATTCTCATTTTATTTAGATGTATCCATATAAATGGCCCACCCTGTACTTTATAACAGTTTGAGAAATCTCCCCCAGTGTATTTATTGACATTTTCAGTTCAGAGCAACATTGTAAACATCTATTAAAACAACATGTTATTTACTCATGTGAAAAAATAAACTAAAAAACAAAGAATCACCTCTAGTCATAATCATAATCCAAAGCACTGATAAGATTAAGTATCTTTATTACACCACGTAACTAGAATAAAGGTCAGCTATTAAAAATGATCTTTCTACCTAGAGTAGAAAATCGATTAATATTACATGAACAGCTGTCAACACTGATTAAAGGTATTTTCTGGGAAGAAAATATTGATGACCCATCCTCAGGATATGTCATCAATATCTGATCAGTGGGGGTTCTGACACCCAGCATCGCCACTGATCAGCTGTTTGTCACAGCAAACCAAACATAACACCATTTATTGTACAGTAGCTGTGCTTGGTCCTTCAGCCCAGGTTGCACATAGGCCATGAGACCAATGAATTTACATTGAGCCGTCCTATTAGTACACACAAAACCAGTCCTAATCACACAGGACGACAAGTTACTTCACAACACTGAGGTAAAGAGCTGGCTCATCCTCCTCTCTGCTCTGCTTGTCAAGGATTATGATTAGTTTAATATGATCTTCAGCTGAATCTCTGTAGGAACGAGTTCATGAGGAGACAAGAAGGACAGGGAGGAGGTGGGGATGTGGCTGTGTGATTAGTACAGGTTTTCTGTGTACTAATAGGACCGCAGCCATTTTATTTCTCCTAATGATTGTTCCCTAGACAAAACTTGTCATTATACCTAATGAAAGATATTTGGGAATATATTTATAATAAAGTAATATTTAGGTATTTTCATTTTCTTAATTCCAGGAGAACCCCTTTAAGGTGTCCATACAGATTTATTAGCTATCAGCCAAATGATAGCTATCTCTCCCAATTGGCTGAGCTTGTATGTGTGTCAATACAGTTAAGCTGGTGGTTTATCTCCTTGGAGAACAAAAGCATTGGGGCAAAAAAAGAAAATAGTTCTCTTAATCCTTCTCTATGCCAACTCACAATTAACAATATAGTCAGACAGGAAAAGATCCTGCTATCAAGGAACTGGCAGTCCCCATACCCCCATAGATATTAGATTACAAGCAAATCCTACAGGACATTATAAGATCTGGCATAATAATGTCAATCTAATGTCAATGGCCCGTTTAAGACAAACATATATATATTCTGGTACAGGTAAATAAATCACCGATTCCGTTTACTTATGGTACTTTTGTACAATGGCTAGGTTTGTTTTTTGTATGGGCCATTTCTTCTCTAGGAAGTTAAACCCAAAGACAACCATTGTAAGCCTGCTCCGCATGGGGGCATCACTTGTCTGATAGGATTGCACAGCATTATGTCAGTGTAAAGCCTTATTCACACGTCCGTGTCCATGCTCAAATCCGTAAGCAGGTGGTCAGTGAGGCATCCGTGAAGCTGTCCGTGAAGGATCCGTGTTGGGTCCGTGTTTTGCCATCCGTGTTTCACTGACACCAGTGGCGTAACTACAACTAACTGGGCCCCACAGCAAATTTTTGAATGGGGCCCCCCAGAAACTTCCTCGCAACCCCGAACTCACATGCAACCCTCACTCTTGTGGCTAGTCAAGATTGAGCTCTCCCAGACAAGGCCTGACAGCCGCTCCATCCGTTTTCTATAGTGTCACTGTATATAATGCCATTGTATAATACTGTTGAGGGGGGCCTGACAATAAAATCTTTTAGTCTCCCTCCTGAGGGGGCCCCTTGTGGGTCTGGGCCCCAAAGCAGCTGCTTCCCCTGCTTCCCCTATTGCTACGCCCCTGACTGACACTGAACAGCTGAAAAATAATTTTCAAAGCATCTCTTCTTAATGATCCGTGAAACACTGACGTGTGAATGAGGCTTAATACAACAGATTCCACGACTCTCAGGGTTGGACAGCATTATAATGCTGTGTGATCCTGTCAGAGGAGCGGAGGCCAGAACGGGAACTCTCACTGACACACGCTGTGAGTTTATCGCATTCAACTCTCTTGTGTCTGTCTGGCCTAACGGTAGAACAGGAGGGAAGGGGTTAGGTTGAGAATTTGGCATTGGGGGGAGTGCAGTTTTCATTTTTGCCTCAAGCAGCAGAAAGGCTAGGTGCACTCCTGCCTGTTGCCACAAAGCATTGAAGGAAGGGGGTCCCAAGCTGAACTCTTCCACCAGAGCCCATGAACCTTTAGCTATGCCCCTGCTGACAGGTACTGTTTTCTGGGCGCCACCTTCAACCAGGTGTTACAGAAGTGTAACATTATGCTGTTTAAGGCTATATCCAAAATTGCGGTTGTATTTATAGCCCCTTATTCTGCATACACAGGGAATGATCAGGTTACAGTAGGCTGGCCACATGCATTACATAACTGTTGACTGAACTGATATTCCTTTCAAACCTCTCGCACACATGCAGGCTTGGCTCAGCCAAGTGTGCACATATTCTATAGAGATAACAGAGTAGGCGGGGAAGGGGATGGGCCGGCAGGTCTATAGGTTTAAATGTAAGATGGCTCTGAATGCTGTCTGGCCATTAGAACTGGCACTGGATAAGCCAAAGTTATGGAGAGGGCGGTGCCTCTACATATCTCCGGCAGATCCACTGCCAGCTTAGGGCTTTATTAAGACCAGCGTCTAAAATGCCAATGTTACAAAAAAACAAACTCTAATAAATGAGTAGTACACTACACTGCATACCGTATTGTCCAGTGTTTCAACTGTCAACAGTTTGACATAGAAAAGTGAATAGTAGAATACACTTTTAGGCTGGGTTCACATCTACACTATTATCTACGTTTTTCTGAATTGTTGTAGGAGCAAAAAAGTAAAAATAATAGCAGAATCATATCAGTCACAAGATGGGCACCAGCCGTGTCCAGTGTACCCTTTTGGCTAAAGGAGAAGGATCTGTCATGACCCACAATGCAAGTCAATGGGGAAGGATCCGTTTAACTCTGGCACTATCTGGCACAATAGGAAACGGATCCGTCCCCCATTGACTTTGTCCCGAGGATTGATGTCATGTTAGAAAATCTAAAGAATCTCTTTCAGAAATAGAAGGGCCACCAGAACTAGTAACATAGTAACATAGTTTATAAGGCCGAAAAAAAGACATCTGTCCATCCAGTTCGGCCTGTTTTCCTACAAGTTGATCCAGAGGAAGGCAAAAAACCCCTGTGAGGTAGAAGCCAATTTTCCCCACTTTAGGGAAAAAAAATTCCTTCCCGACTCCAATCAGGCAATCAGAATTACTCCCTGGATCAACAACCCCTCTCTAGTAACTATAACCTGTAATATTATTACCCTCCAAAAATACATCCAGGCCCCTCTTGAACTCTTTTAGTGAACTTACCATCACCACCTCCTGAGGCAGAGAGTTCCATAGTCTCACTGCTCTTACCGTAAAGAATCCTCTTCTATGTTTGTGTACAAACCTTCTTTCCTCCAGGCGGAGAGGATGTCCCCTCGTCACAGTCCTGGGGATAAATAGATGATGAGAGAGATCTCTGTACTGACCTCTGATATATTTATACATAGTTATTAGATCTCCCCTCAGTCGTCTTTTTTCTAAAGTGAATAAGCCTAATTTTGATAATCTTTCTGGGTACTGTAGTCCACCCATTCCAGTTATTACTTTAGTTGCCCTCCTCTGAACCCTCTCCAGCTCTGCTATGTCTGCCTTGTTCACAGGAGCCCAGAACTGTACACAGTACTCCATATGTGGTCTGACTAGTGATTTGTAAAGTGGCAGGACTATGTTCTCATCACGGGCATCTATGCCTCTTTTGATGCAGCCCATTATCTTATTGGCCTTGGCAGCAGCTGTCTGACACTGGTTTCTGCAGCTTAGATTTCTGTTCACTAAAATTCCTAGGTCCTTTTCTATGTCAGAGTTACCCAATATTTTACCATTTAGTATGTACTGGTGACTTGCATTATTCCTTCCCATATGCATAACTTTACATTTGTCAGTGTTAAACCTCATCTGCCACTTTTCTGCCCAAGCCTCCAGTCTATCCAGATCCATCTGTAGCAGTGTACTGTCCTCTTCTGTGTTAATTACTTTACACAGTTTAGTGTCATCTGCAAAATTGATATTTTACTGTGCAAGCCTTCTACAAGATCATTAATAAATATATTGAAGAGAATAGGGCCCAATACTGACCCCTGTGGTACCCCACTAGTGACAGTGACTCAATCTGAGTATGTGCCGTTAATAACCACCCTCTGTTTTCTATCACTGTGCCAGTTACTTACCCACATACAGACATTTTCTCCCAGGCCAAGCATTCTCATTTTATATACTAACCTTTTATGTGGTACAGTGTCAAATGCTTTGGAGAAGTCCAGATATACGACATCCATTGATTCGCTGCGGTCTAGTCTAGAACTTACCTCCTCATAGAAACTGATTAAATTGGTTTGACATGACCGATCCCTCATGAAGCCATGCTGATATGGAGTAATTTGCTTATTTTCATTGAGGTACTCCAAGATACCATCTCTTAGAAAACCCTCAGTTTACCCACGACAGATGTTAAACTTACCGGCCTATAGTTCCCGGGCTCTGTTTTTGGACCCTTTTTGAATATAGGAACCACATTTGCTATGCGCCAATCCTGTGGAACACTCCCTGTCAGTATAGAGTCCTTAAATATCAGAAATAAGGGTCTGGCGATGACATTACTTAATTCTCTTAGGATACGGGGGTGTATGCCATCCGGTCCTGGCGATTTGTCTATTTTAATCTTTTTAAGACGCAGCTCTACTTCTTCCTGGGTCAGACAGGGCACTTTTAATGGGGAATTTACTTTTATATTCTGCATTTCATCTGACAGTTTATTTTCCTCAGTGAATACAGTGGAGAAAAAGATATTTAGTAGCTTTGCTAAGATCAATTTAGAGACAATACATCTTTCACACTGCATATCTGTAAGCTAATTAACCCTTACAGTACCAGCGCCGTACATGTACGGCGCTGGGGCGATGCGGGCACATGGCGCCCTCTCGCGGGTGCGGCGGGCGTCATGGCCGGCAAGTCTCTGCTGTTTCTAACAGCAGAGACTTGCCGCTACCTACTGTGTCGGCGGCGTCTTCCGGGGTGACTAGATGCCGTGATCACACATGATCACGGCATCTAGTTGCGTCTAAACCCGGAAGCGTTCGCTTCCGGGTGGTGTACAGACACCCCGTGTGGCCAATCGGGGTGTCTGTACACCATATGAAAACTGTAATCCTCGCTGGTGAGGATTACAGTTTTCAAAGTGCAATTCTTATTCTGGCCACTAGATGGCAGGCCAGGATAAGAAATGAGCAATTCATGGATTTAACTGCCTCTAGTAAATCCATGATTGCTCATAAAGAAAATTAAAAAGCCACAATATATAAGCTCATATTTGAGCATTCAAATAGTAAAAAAAAAAATTAAAAAAAAAATGTTAAAAAATATATAAAAAATAAAAAAGATATAAAAGTTCAAATCACCCCCCTTTCCGTATAAGTAAAAAATAAATACCTAAATAACACTAAATATAGACATCATGGGTATCACCGTGACCGAAAACGCCCGTACTTTTAAAATATATATAAAAAAATCCAATACGGCGAATTGTGTGGCGGAAAAAAGCGTCCAAATTGCGATTTGCCATTTTTTGTCGCTTTTTTTTTCTAAAAAAAATTAAATAAAAAGTGATCAAAAAGTCATACGCACCCCAGAATGGTATTAATAAAATCTTCAGATTGTCCCGCAAAAAATGAGCCCCCATACAGCTCTGTACACATAAATACCAAAAAGTTATAGGGGTCAAGATATGACAAGGAAAAAAAAAAAAAAAAAAGGGCAACTTTCTAATTTTTTTTTCACTATCAAAACGCAGGAAAAACTATACATATTAGGTATTGCCGGATTCGTACTGACCATTAGAATGAAAATAATGGATCAGTTTTAATGCACATCGAACGCTGTAAATAAGAAACCCGTAGAACTGTAGCAGAATAGCGTTTTTTTTGCAATTTCACCTGATTTGGAATTTTTTTCCCGCTTCCCACTACACCATATGCAATATTAAATGGTGGCGTTGGAAAGTACAACTTGTCCCGCAAAAAACAAGCCCTCATACAGCTATGTGAACAGAAAAATAAAAGAGTTATGGCTGTTTGAAGGCAGGGAGCGCAAAACGAAAATGCATGACCGAAAAAACCTCCGGTACTGAAAGGGTTAAAGGGGCATTTCCAGAAATGTGTTATTGATGGCCTTCGCCACGGATAAGCCATCAATATCTCATTGGTGGGGTCCAACACCTTGTCGATCATCTGCTTAGCTGGAAATACACAGCTCGATTGTGCAGTATGCTACCATTGAAGTGAATGTATGCAGCACTGTTACACAATAGACAGAACTGTGTATTTCCAGCACTGGAGCTACACTGCAACAGATGATCAGCAGGCGAGTGTGATGTCCGAAACCTGGGAATTAGATATTGGTGGTCTATCCTGAGGATAGGCCATCAATTATAAAATCCTGGAATATCTCTAAAAAGACCCACTGTCTTGTGTGTACAAAAAAAATAAAATAAAAATGATATATTAATATTATAAAAATGAGTTTAAGTCTGTCTGTCCATCTGTCCATCTGTCTGTCCTCTATGCGCGACCAAACTACTGGACCGATTTTCACCAAATTCGGCACACCGGTACATCAGGTGCCCGGGAAGGTTTTAGACCAGGTCTCATCTCTCTAGGACATAACGTTCCCGAGATATTCCCAAAATATGACCTGCATTAGCCAATATTAGCCTGACAGCATTGGTTTTAAACCCCAACTGCCATTCTCTGCACAGACACACACAGGGAGGGCAGGTTTCCATAACAACACAGCCAGGTAATTAGCAGCCAGCTGAGGATCTCAGGTAACAATCCAGTCATTTCTATTCAATGCTTTAAAGGGGCAGAGCGCTGTGGATGATACTGTTAAAGGGGTATTTCGGTTACCATAAATATAACTTATGTTTTAGACTATGACCGTTCAGTAGTAAATCTTCCACTGCTACCCATTGTGTGTCCTCATAAATTACCATGGCACCGACCTGTAATTCACACCACTCTCAAAAGAAGGACTTACAACACCTGCTCCAGGTTTCACTAAGCCACACCCTGACTCTGCCAGGCCACGCCCCCTTCCCCTCGCAGCCAATTGGGATTGAAAAAATGAAGGTAAAAATAAACTTCTGTCAGCTGCAGGGGTGGGAGGGTGAGTTTCTCTCTGCAACAACACACAGAAACATTAGATGAAATAGACTAATATTAGACTACTACCGTTCAGTAGTAATAAAAGATGTTTTCTTCCACTAAAAGGACTTAAAAGCAACCCCCCCCCAAGGTCCCGCTAAACCACGTCCCCGGTCAGGCCACGCCCTCTCCCTCTCCGCAGCCAATGGGGATTGAAAAAATGAAGGTAAAAATCAACTTCTGTCAGCTACAGGAATGGGAGGAAAGGAGGCTTTCTCTCTGCAATGACACACACACAAACATTAAATTAAATAGATTAAATATACCCGTGCGAAGCAATGTTTTCTTCCACAGCTACCCACTGTGTTTCCTCAAATTACCATGGCATTGACCTATAATTCAGGCCACCCTGAAAAGAAGGACCTAAAAGCACCCCCCCAAGGTCCCGGAAAACCACGCCCCCGACCCAGTCAGGTCATGCCCCCTCCCACTCCGCAGCCAATGGGGATTGAAAAAATGAAGGTAAAAATCAACTTCCGTCAGCTGCATTGACTTTCTCTCGACACACAGAAACATTAAATGAAATAGATGAAATATACCCAGGCGAAGCCGGGTCTTTCTGCTAGTAGATATATATATAATAACATAGTTTATAAGCCAAAAATAGACATCTGTCTATCCAGTTCGGCCTGTTACCCTGCAAGTTGATCCAGAGGAAAGCAAAAAAAAACCTTTGAGGTAGAAGCCAAAGAAAAAAAGAAAAAAGAAAAAAATCCTTCCTGACTCCAATCAGGCGATCAGAATAACTTCCTGGATCAATGACCCATCTCTGGTAGCTATAACCTGTAATATTATTACCCTCTAGAAATACATCCAGGCCCCTCTTGAACTCACCATCACCACCTCCTCAGGCAGAGAGTTCCATAGTCTTACTGCTCTTACCGTAATGTCTCACAGTCCTGGGGATATATATATATATATATATATATATATATATATATATATATATATATTAGAGATGAGCGAATCATCCAAAATTCGCTTTGGCGAATGTTCGACGAATTTATGACAAGATTTGTTCTTAATACGAATTTATTCGGTCAAAATAATCGTTGTTTTTGCGAACATTCCTACACAAATTACGAACATACAGTCAGCGTTGTTAAAAATACGCAATACGTAAGCATTAGCGTACAAAGTGCGTACGAATCCTTAGCGTACTATTGACTCGCGATTGTGTCATACGCACGAGACTAGGCCGCAGTGTACAGTCTTTAGAGGCAGTCCATATGAGCTAGAAAAGTAAGGTGCTAGCTATCCGGCTAAGTGCATAATTTACTAAAAAACACCATACAATAAGTGCATAATAGGACACATTGCAGTACCTGAAAAAGTATACACACAATGGGCTAAAGTGCTTGAACGTTGCTGAACCTGTAAAAACATTATTGCTAAAATACAGCAAAGACAGTATGCAAACATTTTAGTGCAATTTCACATTTGCAAGCATAAAAGACTCAGATATACGTTTGAATCTCTCCTTATGGCTGCTTGATAATAAAACACTGGAACACAGTCCAAAATGCAATTGTAATCCATGTGAGGTAACTTTGTAATCCAAACAGGTAACGTGTAATCTACATGGATGATATAAAATAGCAGCAAATAGAGAACCCTTTTTGCAAAACAGGCTCCCAATGAACCTGAGAAGGGGGGGAAAGGAAAATAGGCGCGCTTAGGCGCAACTGGGAATTTTCTGCAGAATGGAGGGGAGTTCTGACAAGCCATGCCCATCTGGGTGAGAGTCAAACAGGGGCAATACAAACTAAACAAACAAAAAAAGTGCCAAATAGCTCTCACCCGTCAGGTGCAGTCCATGGTGTACCTCCCATAGGTCCTCTTAAAGTGTCCTTTAAATCAGACAGCCAGTAGTTGGGTTCCCCAGATGAGGGACCTGAAGTCCTCCTCGCTTGAGCTGCTACTGAACGACATCAGAGGACTCTCCTGCCTCCTGTAGGCCAAGCTCGCTGCCGTGGTGGAACTCCACTGCCCTCTTCTACAGGAAGTCAGACTTGACCGGGTCCAGGTGGTGGTCAAACTGACGAGCGCTGCAGCCACTTGCGCTTTTCCAGATCCTCCTGCTGGAACAGCAGGGGTAAGGACTTCTGGCTGCAGTGGTGGAGGCAAGGTTTCATCCAGGGAAGAAGCCCCAGCTCCCCTGGCTGCTGCTGGCTTCATCTTCCACAGTAGTTGGTACTGGTGGATCACCGTGGATTGGAATGTAAATTATGATTTTGTCAGCTGACCCAGCTAAAAGGACTGTGATGGTGGTGGTGGCAGTCCAGGTATCAAAGGCTCCAGCTGTGGCTTATCCCTGAAGCGGAGGGTGCCATCTGGTGACTCCTAAAGACAGCGCACCGATACTTCGCCTGGTGGTTCCTCCGGCCAAACTTCAGGTGGTGATGTTGGGACCAGGGGCTTAGATAGTAGGGTAACCCCGGTAGCGAAGGGGCCTTTCAGGGATGCCATGGGGGTGTACTCCACCTGATCCCCCACGTACAGGCTGTGACAAGGTTGGGGCAGGTATGGCCGTTTAACTGACCTGCGGCCCACGAAGTACTCCTTGCTGTCCGTGTCGTCCGCCAGGAACCCAGAGCCTCGCTCCACCAAAAAACACAGGACGGTTCCCTTTCGGCGCTCCAATGTAGGATCTCCCGGCCTAGGATGGTCCAGTACCTGGATGACCCAGTCCTCCACCGCATTCTTGTAGTCCCAGAGGGTCTGCACGTGGGCCGTCACTGATGCTGGCACAATCGGGTTCTGCCGTATGAAAGGTGTTGTTGATCTCCTCCTGGACGGCGAAGTGGACGCTCCAGCCGCCTCTGCCGCACCAGCCACCTCACCAGCCGGCAAGGAGAATATGG
>ONZH01017495.1:0-90250 GCA_900303285.1 Rhinella marina
CTCTTGCCCCCCGGCCCCCTGAAGCGGGAAAATGATGATACACCCCCTCAAGAGTGGGAAAGCGAAGATACGCCCCCCTCATAAGCGGGAAAAAACAGCCAGGCCCACCAGGAACTTTTTGTTTGCAAGTATAGGGAGTGAAGACTGTTCCCTCATTACTCCACCCTCCTCTCCAGTTCAAGCCAGCAGTGAACAAGACAGCGTGGCGCACCAACTACGTCCAAAGTGGGGAGAGATGGTGTGGGGTAGTGAACCCAAACCACCGGAGAGGCCCGAAGAGATTAGAGTGGCACCCGAGGTGTCCGCCGTGCCGACTGGTGCGGCGGAGGCGGCTAAAGTGTCCACTCCACAAGCCCAGGAGGAGAACACCTTCCATGTGGCAGAATCCCATCGTGCCTGCATCAGTAAAAGCCCACGCCCAGACCCTATGGGACTATAAGAAAGTGGTGGAGCACTGGGTCATCCAAGTGCTTGACCATCCGAGGCCGGGAGACCCTTTGCTGGAACGGCACAAAGGAACCATTATCTGGTTTTCGGTGGAAAGGGGCAGTGGCTTCCTTGCAAACGACGAGGACAGGGAGGAGTACTTCATGGGCTGCAGGTCTGTTAAACGGCCTTGCCTGCCCCAAGCGTGTCACAGCCTATACGTGGGGGATCAGGTCGAATATACCCCCATGGCATCCCTGAAAGGCCCCTTTGCTACAGGAGTAACATTATTGTCTAAGCTTCTGGTCCCTGCATCACCAGCAGAGGCAGGAAGAAGCAGCAGCAGGACACGTGCGCTACCTACAAGAGACAGCAGATGGCAGGATTTCCCTGGATTTCCCTGGATTTCCACCACCACCACAGTCCTTTCACCTGGGTCAGCTGACTACCTCATCTTTCACTTTTCAGCCCACGGTGATCCAGTACCAGCTACCGTGGAAAATGGCATCAGTAGCAGCCCGGGGAGCTTGAGGTTCTTCCTTGGGTGCAGCCTTGCCTGAACCGCTGCAGCCAGAAATCCTTACCTCTGCTGTCCCGGCAGGAGGATCTGGGAAGGTGAAGGCTCAAGTGGCAGCAGCGCTCACCAGTGTGAACAGTACCAACCGGTCAGGTCCAAATTCAAGCAGCAGAGGGAAGTGGAGCTCAACAATGGCAGCCAGCCTGGGATACAGGAGGCAGGAGCATCCTCTTATGTCATTTAGCAGCAGTAGCAGTGAGGAGGACTTCAGGTCCCTCATCTGAGAAACCCTTCTACAATGGGCTGTCTTTGTCTGGCTGACTTAAAGGACACCTCATGGTCTGGATCTATGGGAGCCACAACATGGACTGCACCTGACAGGTGAGAGCTAGTTGGCACGTTTTTAATTTATCTTGTTTTTATTGCCCCATATTTAACTCACCCAGATGGCCATGGCTTGTCAGGACCCCCCCATTCTGTAGAAAATTTCCAGTTTCACCTAAGCCCGCCTATTTTCCTTTTTCACCCCTTCTCAGGTTATTTGGGAACCCCTTTGCAAAAAGGGTTCTCTATTTGCTGCTATTTTATATTATCCATGTGGATTACATGTTACCTCTTTGGATTACAAAATTACCTCATGTGGATTACAATTGAATTTTGGACTGTGTTCCAGTGTTTTATGCCAAGCAGCCGAGAAATGAGACTCAAACGTATATATTATGCTTGCAAATGTGAAATTGATTTCACTAAAATATTTGCATAATTATTAGTGATGATCGAGCAACCCGATGCTCGGGTGCTCTGGCCGAACACTAGGTGGTGCTCGAGTGCTCGGCCGAGCACCCGAGTATAATGGAAGTCTATGGGAGAAGACCAGGCACCCCCTGCTCTGCAGAGGGGAGGGTGTCTGGTTGATAGGGAAACGTGAGAAAATGGTGGAAACACCTCTGAAATGGTTAGGGAACAGTATTGGGGGGAGTATGTCTGGATGCATCTTGGACACCGAAGTCGCTGCTATTAACGATGATGTCCGAGTATTACGCCACTTTTACGGAATGCCAAAAATACCCCCCCAAAATCCAAGACAACATCGATTTTAGAGGAAATATTGTTAGGAAACATATATTTACTTGTACGTAAAGCGCAAGTAGCAGCATGCCCTCAACCTTAATGTTTTACACGGTCAGCTCAGCAGCAGGCACTCGCCCCTAATGTTTTAGACAGTCAGATCAGCAGCAGACCCTCACCCCAAAAGTTTTTGAGTGTCAGCAGCACTGAACGTCAACTTGTCAGGATAAGGACCAGAGTGAAGAAGTAACATAGTAACATAGTTTATAAGGCCGAAAAAAGACATCTGTCCATCCAGTTCGGCTTGTTATCCTGCAAGTTGATCCAGAGGAAGGCAAAAAAAACCCTGTGAGGTAGAAGCCAATATTTCTCACTTTAAGGGAAAAAATTCCTTCCCGAAGAGGAAGAGGAAGTAGTGGACGATGAAATCACTGGCCCAACATGGGAAGGAGGCAAGCTGAGAAAGGACAGCAGTACAGAGGGGGAGGGATGCGCAGCACCGCAGCAGGCTGTAAGAGATGGTGGGGTGGCAAAAGGGAGAAGGCAGGCCACACCAACAAGTGTGGACGATAAAAGAATTGTCATTTGCACCCTGTGCCGTACCAAAATGAGCAGGGGCATGAACACTAGCAACCTGACCACCACCAGCATGATCTTCATGGCAGTAAAGCACCCTAATAGGTGGGCCAAAAGCCTGGATCCACAATCGGTGTCTGCGGGTCACACCACTGCCTTCTCTTCCCTGTGTTACGTGCTAGCCAAGATGCAGGCCCATATGCCTCCCCCCTGCACCTGGACCCTCGCAAGCACCATCAGCGAGCACATCCACTTCTGTGTCCCAGCGCAGCGTACAGATGTCCATACCCCAGGTCTTTTAACGAAAGCGCAAATACCCAGCCACACATCCACAGGCCATAGAACTAAATGCACACCTTTACAAATTGCTGGTGCTGAAAATGTTGCTTGTAGACACTCAGGCTTTTCGCAGTCTGATGGCGGCGGCTGTCCCTCATTACTCAGTACCTAGCCGCCACTATTTTTGCCCGTATGCCCTCACCGCCTTACACCAGCATGTGTTCCGTAACATAACCCGTGCCCTGACCAATGCAGTTACTGGGAAGGTCCACTTAACGACTGACACATGGACAAGTGCTTCTGGCCAGGGATGCTACATTTCCCTGACAGCACACTGGGTGAACGCTGTGGAGGCTGGGAGCGAGTCGTACCCTGCGGTGGGGAAGCGGCAACAGGCTGTGCTGAAACTTATTTGCTTAGGTGACAAACAACACACCGCCACAGTGCTGTGGAAGGGTATAAGGGACCAGGCTGAGCTATGGCTCTCGCCACTCAACCTACAACCAGGCGTGGTTGTGTCTGATAACGGCAGCAACTTGGTGGCGGCTTTGGAGCTCGGCAAGCTTACACACATACTGTCATGCTCAGGTGTGGGGGGAAAACCACACAGAGCGTAGGAGGGAAAGAAGATTAGGCCTGGAAACTAAGGAAGGTAGATGGTGACCTCCTAAAGGAAACCCTGACTCTAATCCTGACTGACTAACAGTATGAACAGGCCTCAAAGGTAGGCGAGTTCATACACAGGAACCTAAACCAAACTGACCCTATAGGACCCTGGAACTAATGACAGGAATGAGTCTACCTGTTCCTCCAACAGGAAGGACGAACAGGAGTCTCCCTCAGGCCAAACAACTGCTTCAACTTAGTGGTTCAGCGGTTTCTCAAAAACGACACTTTTTTGCCTGAGCTGCTGGTGAAGGTGCCCATTTCTGAAAGTCACCTACAGCTTCCGCCGGTCTGGCAATGCTGCAGCAGCGCTTACACTTGCCAGCTCACTGACTGCTGTGCGACCTGAGCATGCGCTGGAACTCTACCTGCTCTCAATAAAGACGGACAGCGCTGCATGTGGAAAAAGGTTCTGATAAGCGGCCTAGTGTCACAACTAGGAGGGAAAAGTTTTGTAAAATGGTAAAGGAGTACCTAGCTGACAATGTCAACGTCCTCAGCGATCCCTCTGTGCCTTGTAATTATTGGGAGTCTAAGCTGAACACGTGGCACGAACTGGCGCTCTACGTCTTGGAGGTGCTGGCCTGCCCTGCCGCCAGAGTTTTGTCTGAGCGGGTATTTAGTGCCGCTGGGGGCATAATAACTGCTAAGCGCATCCGCCTGTAAACTGAAAATGCTGACGCTAATCAAAATGAACAAGGCCTAGATTGCCCCTGACTTCGCTACCCCACCAGAGGAAAGCTACTGAACATAAAGGAACTTTAAATGTGGCTTTTAAGGTGTATTGAGTACACTGTATTTCCATGAACCCCTTCCTCTTCTCATCCTCTTCCTCCATCATATCAAACTGCTTATTAAGCTGCCTCACCTTTAAATATTTAAGAGGTTCACCAGCAGACCCTCACCCCTAATTTTTTAACCTAGAAAAATAACCTCATTCTGGTCCTCCTTCTGACATGTTGACTTAACAAGAACCTGTCTTGTGCCACCCTCCAAACTGAGGCATGAAGCTAGGAGTTTTGGATGACTTTGTTTCTTGTGCTCTGCCAGCAGACACTGTTTCACCGTGCCCACCGTGCACCATCAGCAGCACGCCCACTTCCCTGTCCCTTACTGCTTGCCTTGCGCATACTAAATGGTATACATGTAAGTTTGTCAAAAGTACAGTTGCGCAGATTTTTTTTAGTGTATGAGCAGAAAAATTTCACCAAATGAGCAAACGTTATGCAGCATGCTGCATACCTGTGCTGCATCTGCAGTATAACCTTTTTGTATGCTAAATACCTGACATCCAGTGTATTTTTTTCTGCCGTTATTCATATAATGTATAACGTTTGTGCAATCAGGCACAGATAGTGTAGGGAAAGGATTTGGCTAGGCAGGGCTAGTTGTTCTGTTGAAAAGACCCCAAAGTCCTTTTAAGGACTTTTGTTATATCTGGATTAGAGATGAGCGAATCATTCAAAAAATTATTCGCCGAACATTCGCCGAACTTTTCCTAAAATTCGTATATTCGACGAATAGATTTGTTGTATTTAAGTACAAAATATACGTTATTATGTGCTATTAGCGAACATTCGCTCACTAATAACGAACGTTCATTTACAAAATGTACTCAACTTCTTAGAAGACGTACGCATGAGCGTACAAATAGTTTACGAATCTCAGCGTACTATTGTCTAAGCGATTACGTAATACATAGGCACGTACGAGGAGAGGCCGCGGCGTGCACTCCTCAGAGGCAGAGCGAATATTCGAGACATATATATGGTAAAGTGCAAATACATTATTATAGGTATAATATATAAAAATTTTAAATATCACCTACCTAGTATGCTCGCGGACACGTTTAAGTCTCTTTTCTTCTGACGCTTGTCATAGAACTGGAGCAGAGTCCCAAACTCAGTCGCAATTTGTAATCCACATAGGTAAAATTTTAATCCAAATGGGTAAAAAAAAAGCAGCAAAGGTTCCTTAAAAAACCCTCTTTCAAGGGGCTCCCCAAATAACCTGAAAAGGGATGAGGCGCACGAATGCGCAACTTAATTTCCTGAGTTGCCTCGTCATCCTCCCGCGCTGGAGAAAGGGGTCGAACTACCAGGGAGGAGTCTGCATCGCTGAATTGAATTCGTACGCAACAGTGTAGAGAGTGCGTATAGAGTACCAGGGAAAAGTCTGCATCGCTGAATTGAATTCGTACGCGACAGCGTATAGAGTAACTAAATTATACGTAGAATAGCGTATAATTTATAGGACACACTACGTAGCGAATGCGTACAAAAGCGAAGCGAATCACCTAATATTCGGATTCGCTTCGCAGCTGAAAAATCCCAAGATTCGATACGAATCTATGAAGCAGCGAATAGATTCGCTCATCTCTAATCTGGATGCAATATTGTTATTCTTGATGGTCAAAATTTGCGCTGCGCAGCATGTGCAGGACAATGTATGTTTCTCCTATTCCTGACATTTATTGCGTTTCTTTCTGCCGCTAATCACGGTGACATTACATGTGCAGGACAATGTATGTTTCTCCTATGTACCTGACATTTATTGCGTTTCTTTCTGCCACTAATCACGGCGACATTAGTAATGTCGCCTTCAATAGCTGCAGAAAAAAATACAACAGATTTCTGTTATTTATGATACACAAATGTTAGACAGCAGACGCTGAAAAGGTGGTGTTGAGGTCAGGCTACCTTGCACAATTTTTAACCCACCACAAAAATAATATATTGCAGCCAGATATAATAATGGACTTTTGTGTCTTTTGAACAGAACTACTAGCTATGCCGAGCCAAATCCTATCCCTACTCTATTTGTCCCTCCTTGCGCAAATTTTAGAGAGCAGACGCAAATGAGGAACTGTAGCCTTAATTAACAGTAGAAAAAATAGCAATGGATGTCAGGTATATAGACTACAGAATAGTTCTAATGCACACTCTGTGCATGTGGTATTAGCGTCAGGTACACTTGCGTTCTTTTTGCCTCAAAAGAAAAAAAAAGAATGCAGCCAGATTTAGGTTATATAGCAGACGCAAATGAGGAACTGAGGCCTATATTAACGGTAGAAAAAATAGCAATGGATGTCAGGTATATAGACTTTTGAAAGGTCCTAATACACACGCTATGTACATAGTGGTAGTGTCAGGCACACTTGCGTTCTTTTTGCCCCAAAAGTAAAAAAAATGCAGTCAGATTTAACCATGGACTTTTATGTTATAAATCAGACGCAAATGAGGAACTGTGGCCTAAATTAATGGTAGAAAAAATAGCAACGGATGTCAGGTATATAGACTTTTGAAAGGTTCTAATACACACGCTGTGCACATAGTGGTAGTGTCAGGCATACTTTAACAATGGACTTTTGTGTCTTTTGAACAGAACTACTAGCCCTGTCTAGCCAAATCTTACCCTACAGTATAAGTCCCTCCTTGCGCAAATGTTATATAGCAGACGTGAATGAGGAACTGTGGCCTAAATTAACGGTAGAAAAAATAGACTTTTGAAAGGTTCTAATACACACACTGTGCAGGTGCTGGTAGTGTCAGACACACTTGCGTTCTTTTTGCCCCAAAAGAAAAAAAAATGTAGCCAGATATAACAATGGACTTTTGTGTCTTTTGAACAGAAATACTAGCCCTGCCTAGCTAAATCCTATGCCTACACTATAAGTCCCTCCTTGTGCAAATGTTATACAGCGAGACGCAAAAGAGGTACTGCGGGCTTAAAAGCAGAAATAATAGCAAAGGATTTTTAACACCCCAAAATAAAAAAAAATGTTTGCCAGGAAGATATAATAGCCCCTAAAAGGGCTTTTGGGTCTTTTTTGAGCAAATTCTATCCCTGCCTAGCGTTCTTCTTTCCCTACTCTATCTGTCCCTGCTTGCAGTAGTTCTCCCTGGCTCGGTATGAGCCGGTCACATGTCACCGGGTGCATTATAGCACCCAAAGACGCGTTCCCGGCCAGCCAATCACTGTAATGCCAGTAGCGAACATGGCTACTGGCATTACAGTGAATGCCAGTACCTTACCGCACGCTAATTAGCTAATTAGCGTGCGGGGAGGGGACTCAAGTATGGCGCTCTTGTTCGCTCCTCACTAATAATTATGCCTTTGCAGTATTTTAGCAATAATGTTTTTAGAGGTTCAGCAACGTTCAATCACTTTAGCCCATTGTGTGTATTCTTTTTCAGGTACTGCAATGTGTTCTATTATGAACTTATTGTATGGTGTTTTTAGTAAATTCTGCACTTAGCCGGATACTTTTCTAGCTTATATGGACTGCCTCTGAGGACTGTATGCGGCGGCCTAGCGTTGTGCGTGCGTATGACGCAATCGCAAGACAATAGTATGCTATGGATTTGTACGCAATTTGTACGTGAATGCTTACGTATTCAGTTTAGTAGCGTACATTTAACAACAGTTAGACTTTATGTTCATAATTTGTGCAAGAATGTTTGCAGAACGATTATTTTTTAACGCAACTTCGACTGAATAAATTCGTATTAAGAACGAATCTTGTTATAAATTCGTCGATTAGTCGCCGAAGCGAATTTTTGAAGATTTGCTCATCTCTAGTCCATTGTCATGGTAATGACCACCCAAATTGGCAGACAGATGATTGTCAGAAAAAATGGTCAGCAGCACTGTAAAAACCTCCACCTCCGAAGCCAATCTTTGTCACAGGAGTCTTGCATCAAAGAGAAGAAACCATTAAAAACCAAATAGAGGCGCTTGACCAATAACCTTAGAAAAAAAACTATGATAAAAGCCTAGTGCTTACTCACTCCACTTTGGAGGGGAACCATCAAGGGGAGCACATAGCCTGTGTCCCATACTTCCCATGCCAGAGTATCCTGAAATTGGAATCCTCTGAATGGCTGGTGGATGATAGAGGCCCATATTTTTTTGATTTGTAGGAATGCTTTATTTACTCAACATGTTCACTTTTCACCTTTGTCAGGGGAAATAATATCGACCCAGTGTCACTTTACTGTTAATATTGGTAGAGAAAACTATGTGGAAGAAGCTGAAGGATCACATTGCACTTGGAGGAAGTGGGGGGGAGGACTTGCCCTTATTAGCTTAGAGGCTAAAAGACAGCCTCATCAGCCAATCAGGGAAGCAGTAGACAGGGAGATTCCTATACTGACTGATAAGAAGTGCTATAGTGTGTTCCGTTTCTGGAAGGAGTGTTTCTGGTAGTGTCTATTAAAAAAAATGATTACAGACACAACCCACTAATGCAGTTTGATAGGAACTAGAGATGAGCAAACGTGCTCGTTACGAGCACTGTATCGCTCGGCTCCCGTGCGAACAAATGCCCGCACTCACTTTCAGTCGGGTGAGGAGGACGGATCCATTTGGTATGAGTGTTATACCAAACGATCCGTCCCCATTGACTTACATTCAGCTGAGGACGGATCCGCAATGCCTGCGGGCATTTCGCATGGGAGCCGAGCGATACAGTGCTCGTAACGAGCATGTTCGCTCATCTCTAATAGGAACACTATACAGAGATAGAGCGATATAATTGTGTAGATTTTAGGAAATTTGATCAGGGGAAACTTTGAGGGAGTGAGAGACTGATCACACTGTGATTAATACAGCTGTTTGCTGCTTTAGCAGCTCAGCCTGGCAGATCTACATTACACAATTCTTCCCCAAAAATCTTTCAGCGACAGCTTTTTTTTCTACAACACATCAAGTTTCTACAGAGACTTAAGGCTCATTCAGACGGCCATATGATGTCCGCAAAAATACGGATAGCATTCCGTTTTTTTGCGGACCCATAGACTTCAATGGGGCTATGTCCTGATTTTCACTGACAAGCATAGGACATGTTTCATTTGTTTTTTGGAGCCATGGAATGGAAAAAAAGGGCCTATAGAAGTGAATGGGTCCATATGTAAACCGCAAAAATAACGGATTCACATTTTTGCGGACAACATACGGCCATCTGAATGAGCCCTTATTGTCAGCACAGCACTTCAATAGCATTCTGCTGCAAGTTAGAAATTACACTTTTTTAATGTGTTATTAAATGATTTGCATTATAGCAACATTTGCTCCTTCATCGGCTGACCAACTACTCGATTATAGGAAACAATCCTCAGGAATTAACATTCCTATGAAGGCTTGTTCCTGATAAATAGCCCAACTATCATGTGACCTAACAGGGGCTTTACTTTATAGGACATTTCACAGATTAGTTACACAGTTTCCATATCAAAGAGGAATAAAGTGGTCTACAGTGCCTTGCGAAAGTATTCGGCCCCCTGGAACTTTTCACCCTTTTGCCACATTTCAGGCTTCAAACAAAAAGAGATAACATTTAAAATTTTTGGTGAAGAATCAACAACAAGTCGGTCAAAAGTGAAGTTGAACAAAATTAATTGAATCATTTAAACTTTTTTTGTAATAATAAAACTGAAAAGTGGGGAGTGCAAAATTACTCGGCCCCCTTGCATTAATACTTTGTTGTGCCACCTTTTGCTGCGAATACAGCTGCAAGTCACTTGGGGTATGTCTCTATCAGTTTTTCACATCTAGAGACTGAAATTCTTGCCAATTCTTCCTTGCAAAACAGCTCAAGCTCTTTGAGGTTGGATGGAGAGCGTTTGTGAACAGCAGTTTTCAGCTCTTACCACATATTCTCAATTGGATTCAGGTCCGGACTTTGACTTGACCATTCTAAGACCTGGATACGTTTATTTTTGAACCATTCCATTGTAGATTTTGCTTTATGTTTGGGATCATTGTCTTGTTGGAAGATAAATCTCTGTCCTAGTCTCAGGTCTTTTGCAGACTCCAACAGGTTTTCATCCAGAATGTTCCTGTATTTGGCTCCATCCATCTTCCCATCAATTTTAACCATCTTCCCTGTCCCTGCTGATGAAAAGCAGGTCCAAACCATGATGCTGCCACCAACATGTTTGATAGTGGGGATGGTGTGTTCAGGGTGATGAGCTGTGTTGCTTTTACGCCAAACATATCATTTTGCATTGTTTCCAAAAAGTTTGCATTTCTGTATTGTTTGACTGTATGAGTCTCAACCACCTTTTGCTGATAAAAGAAAAACATATTTGATGTATGTGTTTGTCTTCTTTCAGCTTCTTGCCTTTCCCTGGTAGAAGCATACTGTGAATAATACTAAATCCAGGACTATGAATAAGTGATAAGCTTCATCGTCTTATTTATGCGCTCTGTTTATTGTCACAGTATCGCTGTGAATCACTATACAGAATGATAATGTTACAGAGCTTGAAGTCTTACAGAAGTTGACAACTAATAACTTGAAGGTAAATATTCGTGTTGCAGTCACTATCAGGGGATGTTACAGACTAACTGTATGGTAAAACATGACACGACCTCTTCACAGTGAGAAGAACCATAGGTGGTTTTTCCTAGGTCTTCTTAATTATTCTTAAAGTGAACATTGCAAAGCCATTAGAAAGATAGGAGCTCATTTATGAAATAATATACTCCACTTTTGCTACTTTGTCAGTTAACGATTTTGTTGCACACCATGTATCTGTAACAGCATACATCATTTCTATTGAATTTCACAGTAACTTTTTCTGGGGCAGGGTCTGTGTGGAGTAAGATTGTGACTTTTTTTTTTCTCATTTGCAAATTTGTTGTGTCTTTGCGAATTTTATACCACACAAATCATGCCCACTTTTCACTTCACTTTTCCAAACTGACTAGCATGGCGCAAAGAGCTCTAGATTCTGCTGCAAGTGGTTAATAAATAGAGATGAGCGAAGTTCTTCAAAATTTGATTTGGCTGCTTCTCTGAATCTTACAAAAATGTCTTTGTAAGCAGTGGGTGCAATAACAGGGAACATCGATTGTGCACTTTCCCCATCACTGTTCCCCTCAGATTCTGAGTTCATTGCTGATTGTGGCATCTGATGCACATGATTAGTAGCTGGGTGTTTTGGGGGGCAGTGATAGGAGGCATCTATGTAACTAGCTGGTGGAAGGAGCTATTAACTAGCTGGGTGTTTTGGGGGGCAGTGATAGGAGCCGTCTATGTAACTAGCTGGTGGGAGGAGCTATAAACTAGCTGGTTGTTGTTAGGGGCAGTGATAAAGGAGTCTCTATGTCACTAGCTGGTGGGAGGAGCTATAAACTAGCTGGTTGCGTTTAGGGGCAGTGATAGGGAGTGCCTATGTAACTAACTAATGGGGGAGCTATAAACTAGCTGGTTGTTGTTAGAAGCAGTGATAGGGGAGTGTCTATGTAAATAGATGGTGGGAGGAGCTATAAACTAGATGGGTGTTGTTAGGGGCAGTGATAGGGGAGAGTCTATGTAAATAGCTGGTGGGAGGAGCTATAAACTAATTGGGTGTTGTTAGGGGCAATGATAGGGGATTGTCTATGTAACTAGCTAGTGGGAGGGGCTATAAAATAGCTGAGGGTTGTTAGGGGCAGTGCTGGAGATATGGCAGAGAAAAGAGAAAAGTACCATGGGTTTGGTTGGATTCAATAGGAAGTACAACAAACACGATGGAAACAAACCAGAGTCAGTGATTTACAGTGCCTTGTAGTATTCGCCCCCCTGGAACTTTTCAACCTTTTGCCACATTTCAGGCTTCAAACAAAAAGATATAACATTTTAAATTTTTGGTGAAGAATCAACAACAAGTGGGTCACAATTGAATCCAGAGGAAAAAAAAACAGACTGGTTTGCGTTTCCCACTTATAAAAGCAGAGATAATACGCGAGTTTGAGCGTTCGCGTGTTTGACTTTAAGTGTGTGGTTGAATTAAGTGTGTGACTTTAGATTGCGTGAGGGAGTATCTGTGAGAGCTAATTTATTTGTTGCATTGCTGAGTGGCTGTGCCTGACTTTATTGTACTCTGAACCAAGTCAGAGCAGAGCAGTGTAGTCTTGCTTATACACTGTGACTTACTGTTGTTGCTGCTGGTTTATTGCATAGCAGCTAAGAGTAAACGTGATTGCACTATTTTTTTTTTTTCCTTTCTCTTCCTTCTCCAGGGTGCTGCACAGGTGAGTAATTAGGGTGTGGCTATCTAATTAGGAGAAGTTAAATAGCCAGTCTTGTGGGCAGTTCAGTCCTTTGAATCCAGAGGAAAAAAACAGACTGGTTTGCGTTTCCCACTTATAAAAGCAGAGATAATACGCGAGTTTGAGCGTTCGCGTGTTTGACTTTAAGTGTGTGGTTGAATTAAGTGTGTGACTTTAGATTGCGTGACTTCAGATTCGGGAACTTTAAAAGGGACTACAGTAAGTCTTTCCATATCATTGTATTGTATTTTTTCGCTTTTGCTTGTGTAATCCCCATTAGAATGGCTTCCATCATTGACAGCGCAGTCCAGTGCACATCTTGTCTGATGTATGCAGTCCTGGAACAGCCGTTTAAGGGTGCATATATTTGTTCAAAATGTGAGCAAATTGTCCGCTTGGAATCGCACATCGTGTATCTAAGCGGGCGAATTTCAACGCTGAGAAGCACTGACAATTTGGAAAAGAGTTTGCTGCTCAGTGAGAAAGCACTCTATGGGGTAGATGTGGGGGAGGGTGGTAGTGAGGAGGCCCAGGAAAGTGAGGTAGCTAGCTGGGTAACAGTTAGAAAGCGGGTTAGAGGGAAAAGTGCCAGGGAGGCTAGCCCTGATCTGACACACCCCAACAAGTTTGCAAGTTTGGCAGATGAGGGGGATGTTACTTCAGGGAGAGCACTGCTGCAGCCGGACACTTCCTCTGCCAGTCAGGGGAATGTCAGCTCCAGTAAGCAGGGGGCCAGGAGAGCAGGGCAGGCCAGACAGGTGCTGGTAGTGGGCGACTCCATTATTAGGGGTACAGAGAGGGCAATCTGTCACAAAGACCGGGATCGTCGGATGGTGTGCTGCCTTCCAGGCGCTCGAGTTCGGCACATCGTGGATCGGGTTGACAGATTACTGGGAGGGGCTGGAGAAGATCCAGCAGTCATGGTCCATATCGGTACCAATGACAAAGTTAGAGGTAGGGGGAGTGTCCTTAAAAATGATTTTAGGGATCTAGGGCATAAGCTTAGGGCAAGGACCTCCAAGGTAGTGTTTTCCGAAATACTGCCTGTACCACGAGCCACACAAGAAAGGCAGCGGGAGATTAGGGAGGTAAACAAGTGGCTCAAGAACTGGTGTAGGAAGGAGGGGTTTGGGTTCCTGGAGAACTGGGCCGACTTCTCTGTCGGCTACAGGCTCTACCGTAGGGATGGGCTGCACCTCAATGGGGAAGGGGCAGCTGTTTTGGGGGAGAAGATGGCTAGAAGGCTGGAGGAGTGTTTAAACTAGGGACTGGGGGGGAGGGTAACTACATTATAGGAGGGGAAGATAGTGCAGATAGAGACCTGGGGCAAGGTAATGGAACTGGGGGAGGAATGGAAGGAGGAACTAGAACAGATCAGAAGGAAAGGTGTAGGGTAAGAAATATACATCAACCTCTTAATTGTATGTACACTAATGCCAGAAGCCTAGCTAATAAAACTGGTGAACTGGAATTAGTGATGTGTGAGGAGGACTATGACATAGTGGGAGTAACTGAGACATGGCTGGATGATAGCTATGACTGGGCAGTTAATGTACAGGGTTACAATCTTTTTAGAAAGGATCGTCAAAACCGGAGAGGGGGAGGGGTCTGCCTTTATGTAAAGTCATGCCTAAAGCCCACACTCCGGGAAGATATAAGTGAGGGACATAAAGATGTGGAGTCACTGTGGGTAGAAATAAATGGAGCCAAAAACAATAATAAAATACTAATAGGGGTTTATTATAAACCACCCAATATATCAGAGACCACAGAAAATCTACTTCTAAATGAAATAGACGAGGCGGCAAATCATAATGAGGTCGTTATTATGGGGGACTTCAACTACCCAGATATAGACTGGGAAACTGAAACCTGTACATCTCATAAAGGAAACAGGTTCTTGGAAATAACCAAAGACAATTACCTTTCCCAACTGGTTCAGGACCCCACTAGAGGGACGGCCATACTGGACTTAGTATTAACCAATAGACCTGACAGAACAACAGGTGTGCAGGTTGGGGGACACCTGGGAAACAGTGACCATAACATAATAACCTTCCAATTGTCATTCAAAAGAGCGTTTCTTCAGGGAGGAACAAAAATACCAAACTTCAAAAAAGCAAAATTTAGCCAACTAAGAGAGGCCATAGGCCTAACTAACTGGGACAAAGTCCTCAAAAATAAAAATACAGCCACAAAATGGGATATTTTTAAAAGCATCCTAATATCTAATTGTGAGAGGTACATACCATATAGGAATAAAATAATAAGAAACAAGAAAAAACCAATGTGGATAAATAGAACTGTAAAGAAAGCAATAAATGACAAAAAGAAAGCATTTAAATCACTAAAACAGGAGGGGAGTGAGGAAGCATTGAAAAACTATAAGGAAAAAAATAGAATATGTAAAAGACACATAAAAACAGCCAAACTAGAGACCGAGAGATTAATCGCCAAAGAGAGTAAAACTAACCCTAAAATGTTCTTCAATTATATAAATACTAAAAAGTATAAACCTGAAGGTGTCGGCCCCTTACAGAGTAATGAGGGGGGAGTAGCAGAGAGCGATGAGGAGAAAGCGAAGCTACTAAATAACTTTTTCTCCACTGTATTCACTGAGGAAAATAAAATGTCAGATGAAATGCAGAGTATAAAAGTAAATTCCCCTTTAAAAGTGTCCTCTCTGACCCAGGAAGAGGTGCAGCAACGTCTTAAAAATATTAAAATAGACAAATCACCAGGACCGGATGGCATACACCCCCGTATCCTAAGAGAATTAAGTAATGTAATCGACAGACCCTTATTTCTGATATTTAAGGACTCTATACTGACGGGGAGTGTTCCACAGGATTGGCGCATAGCAAATGTGGTGCCAATATTCAAAAAGGGTCCAAAAACAGAGCCTGGAAACTATAGGCCGGTAAGTTTAACTTCTGTTGTGGGTAAACTGTTTGAAGGTTTTCTGAGAGATGCTATCTTGGAGTACCTCAATGAAAATAAGCAAATAACTCCATATCAGCATGGCTTCATGAGGGATCGGTCATGTCAAACCAATTTAATCAGTTTCTATGAGGAGGTAAGTTCTAGACTTGACCGCGGCGACTCAATGGATGTCGTATATTTGGACTTCTCCAAAGCGTTTGACACGGTACCACATAAAAGGTTAGTATACAAAATGAGAATGCTTGGCCTGGGAGAAAATGTCTGTATGTGGGTAAGTAACTGGCTTAGTGATAGAAAACAGAGGGTGGTTATTAACGGTACATACTCAGATTGGGTCACTGTCACTAGTGGGGTACCACAGGGGTCTGTATTGGGTCCTATTCTCTTCAATATATTTATTAATGATCTTGTAGAAAGCTTGCACAGTAAAATATCAATTTTTGCAGATGACACTAAACTGTGTAAAGTAATTAACACAGAGGAGGACAGTGCACTGCTACAGCAGGATCTGGATAGACTGGAGGCTTGGGCAGAAAAGTGGCAGATGAGGTTTAACACTGACAAATGTAAGGTTATGCATATGGGAAGGAATAATGCAAGTCACCAGTACATACTAAATGGTAAAGCATTGGGTAACTCTGACATGGAAAAGGACCTAGGAATTTTAGTGAACAGCAAACTAAGCTGCAGAAACCAGTGTCAGACAGCTGCTGCCAAGGCCAATAAGATAATGGGTTGCATCAAAAGAGGCATAGATGCCCGTGATGAGAACATAGTCCTGCCACTTTACAAATCACTAGTCAGACCACATATGGAGTACTGTGTACAGTTCTGGGCTCCTGTGAACAAGGCAGACATAGCAGAGCTGGAGAGGGTTCAGAGGAGGGCAACTAAAGTAATAACTGGAATGGGTGGACTACAGTACCCAGAAAGATTATCAAAATTAGGGTTATTCACTTTAGAAAAAAGACGACTGAGGGGAGATCTAATAACTATGTATAAATATATCAGAGGTCAGTACAGAGATCTCTCCCATCATCTATTTATCCCGAGGACTGTGACTGTGACGAGGGGACATCCTCTGCGTCTGGAGGAAAGAAGGTTTGTACATAAACATAGAAGAGGATTCTTTACGGTAAGAGCAGTGAGACTATGGAACTCTCTGCCTGAGGAGGTGGTGATGGTAAGTTCACTAAGAGAGTTCAAGAAGGGCCTGGATGTATTTCTGGAGGGTAATAATATTACAGGTTATAGTTACTAGAGATGGGTCGTTGATCCAGGGAGTTATTCTGATTGCCTGACTGGAGTCGGGAAGGAATTTTTCCCCCTAAAGTGAGGAAAACTGGCTTCTACCTCACAGGGTTTTTTTTGCCTTCCCCTGGATCAACTTGTAGGAAAACAGGCTGAACTGGATGGACAGATGTCTTTTTTCGGCCTTACAAACTATGTTACTATGTTACTATGTTACTATGTTACAATTGTGAAGTGGAACGGAATTTATTGGATCATTTAAACTTTTTTTGTAATAATAAAACTGAAACGTGGGGTGTGCAAAATTATTCGGCCCCCTTGCATTAATACTTTGTTGCGCCACCTTTTGCTGCGATTACAGCTGCAAGTCGCTTGGGGTATGTCTCTATCAGTTTTTCACATTTAGAGACTGAAATTCTTGCCCATTCTTCCTTGCAAAACAGCTCCAGCTCATTGAGGTTGGATGGAGAGTGTTTGTGAACAGCACTTTTCAGCTCTTTTCACATATTCTCAATTGGATTCAGGTCTGGACTTTGACTTGGCCATTCTAAGACCTGGATACTTTTATTTTTGAACTATTCCATTGTAGATTTTTTCTTTATGTTTGGGATCATTATCTTGTTGGAAGATAAATCTCCGTCCTAGTCTCAGGTCTTTTGCAGATTCCAACAGGTTTTTATCCAGAATGGTCCTGTATTTGGCTCCATCCATCTTCCCATCAATTTTAACCATCTTCCCTGTCCCTGCTGATGAAAAGCAGGCCCAAACCATGATGCTGCCACCACCATGTTTGCAGTGGGGATGGTGTGTTCAGAGTGATGAGCTGTGTTGCTTTTACGCCAAACATATCGTTTTGCATTGTTATCAAAAAGTTCGATTTTGGTTTCATCTGACCAGAGCACCTTTTTCCACATGTTTGGTGTGTCTCCTAGTTGGCTTGTGGCAAACTGTAAACAAGACTTTTTATGGATATCTTTGAGAAATGGCTTTCTTCTTGCCACTCTTCCATAAAGGCCAGATTTGTGAAGTGTTGGACTGATTGTTGTCCTATGGACAGACTCTCCCACCTCAGCTGTAGATCTCTGCAGTTCATCCAGAGTGATCATGGGCCTCTTGGCTGCATCTCTAATCAGTCTTCACCTTGTTTGAGATGAAAGTTTAGAGGGATGGCCTGGTCTTGGTAGATTTGCAGTGGTATGATACTCCTTCCATTTCAATATGATCACTTGCACAGTGCTCCTTGGGATGTTTAAAGCTTGGGAAATCTTTTGGTATCCAAATCCAGCTTTAAACTTCTCCACAACAGTATCACGGACCTGCCTGGTGTGTTCCTTGGTCTTCATGATGCTCTCTGTGCTTTTAACAGAACCCTGAGACTATCACAGAGCAGTTGCATTTATACGAAGACTTGATTACACATAGGTGGATTCTATTTATCTTCATCAGTCATTTAGGGCAACATTGGATCATTCAGAGATCCTCAATGAACTTCTGGAGTGAGTATTCTGAACTGAAAGTAAATGGGCCGAATAATTTTGCTTTCCCCACTTCAGTTTTATTATTACAAAAAAAGTTTAAATGATCCAATAAATTTCGTTCCATTTCACAATTGTGACCCACTTGTTGTTGATTCTTCATCAAAAATTTAAAATGTTATATCTTTTTGTTTGAAGCCTGAAATGTGGAAAAAGGTTGAAAAGTTCCAGGGGCCGAATACTTTCGCAAGGCAATGTATATTAAGGAAACAGGACAGCAGAGTCTAAATTGTTAAAAAAAATGTACATGTTGTAAGCAACTACATGAGCACATCTCTAAAAAAATAGCAATTCAGAAAAATCCCTTTAAAAATGCCTGTCTTTTCGTAATGCTGTAAATTACAGAATTAATTGGACAGTGTCAGAGCATGCAGTGACACACACCCAGTTAGCATCACACAGTTGTCAATTTATGCCCACATTTCTTGTGGGAATAAAAGAGGAATAGTGTAATGTAGAATTATTTAAAAAAAAAAAAGCGTAATTCTCTAAAATTTTCATTTAGTAAGTCATACAAGTATTTACTAAAGCAGGCATGTCCGGATCGCTGACAGGTCCTTTTTAAATGCAGCGCAGTGTTAAAAACTTATGAGGTTCTTGCAGTAAGTATATTTTCTGAAAAATACTGTATCTGTAATACACATGGTGAAAGTGGCCAATAAATAATATTACCCTGATCCATCAGAATTCTACTATTATGTTTACAAAGGTTAATTGACCTTATTATGAGTATTAGGTTGTAAAAAAAAAAAGAAAAAGAAAAAAAATCTGGAAGAAAATGCAGCAATATAGAAACCGAGATCTAACTAACTTCCAGTCTGTCAATATTCGAACGCCACACAATAAATGCTTCTTGTGAGCAAATGTTACTGAAGGATCATTACTTAGAGACATGCACTGATAACGTCCTCCTCCAGTGACTGGAACATAGCTAGGAGAACAAATGGCCACAGATTGCATCAATAGAAGCAGCTTATTTTGGTACCGGACAGTCCAAACCTGGACGATTTCTTAAAATTACAGATAAAATAAAAAAAACACTCAGTGACAGCAGCAATTTACACATTTGATTGAAAAATATAACATTGAAAATTGCAGTGGAGAGTAAGTACATATGATTACTGGCCTCCAGACTGTCAAAGTAATGGTTTCCAAGATGTTTGTGGGAAAGCTATTCAACACAGTCCTGGCACCCGGCCCAGGCACAGTTGGCAAATTGTTTAAATGTATAGAAGGAAAGAGGGAGGGATTGGAAGAAGCAGCAGACAATGCCAGTGAAGAGGATTTCTGCCAATTGGCCCATGCGTCTTATCATGCCAAGAGATGATGTAATTGCAGCTGCATACAGAGACTGCTACAGTATTTTCGCACCATCAGCAGAATTCAAAAAGTGACTAGACAAAGACAGAGGAGAGGAATGTGCTAAACATTATGAGGTGAATATTCACATTGGTTCCTTCATAGGACAATATTTATACACATACTACTTGGGCAATATATTTTTTAATTAGAAAAAGCTTTATTTTTTATTTTTTATATACATGTAAAAAATCTCTATTTCAGAACACAGGGCATGGATCACAGATATCAAGGTATGGGAAGTTTTGATACTAGCACTATGGGGGAGATTTATCAAACTGGTTTAAAGTAGAACTGGCTTAGTTTCCCATAGAAACCAATCAGATTCCACCTTTCATCAATAGTCATCAATATGAAAGCATTGGAAAACCCCTTTCCACAATTGATAATGATTTACACAGAAATTATAGGGCTGATTAACAAAACTCAGAATGGGTCCAAATTCACGGTAAGAGCTCCACTAATAAGTAACTTCTGCCAGCTGGAAAGTGACGTGACATAACAGTTTTTATGAATTTTGAAGTAAAGGAGAAATATGAATAAAAGTGTCTCAGCTGCTTCATCTGCTCCAATATGACAGACTCCAGCACTTAGTAGATGAGGGGCCAGAAAGATGCTGAGCATGTCTGGTCTACCATTGAATACAAGAGAAGGTGATCCAAAATTTAGGCTATAGGAGAAATGGCAGAGGGAGAGAAAAATGTTGGAAACTCTTTTTGACAGCTCCAGATCACTTGCTTTCTTTTGCACAATGATTGAGTTAAAGGGAATCTGCTACAATGAAAATTCAGTGCAAACTGCAGACAGCATGTTATCGAGCAGGAAGAGCTGAGCAGATTGATGTATAGTGTTATGGAAAAAGTTCCAGTAAAAATTAAAGAGATTATGCTACGAAATATAATCCACATTTTTCAAACCAGCGTCTGGATCTGAACAATTGCATGCAATTAAAAATGTTGTATAGCCACTGAGTTATTCACTAAAATGTATCTGTATAGCACCACGTGCTGTTTGTGCTTTTCTTTCTTTCTCCGTCCACCTCACTGAGGTGGTCACACATGCTCAGTTTAAATCTTCAATTACCACAAGTCCTATCTACTGTTAGAAGCTGTGGCAGTTACAAAGAAAGAGCTACAGCAGAAAGGACACTCCTCCTAAGCTGTCATTCTGAAGTAAACTGATTGGATTGGATTAGTAAACAGGCAGATTTATTAGAAAGATATTTTTATATACTATATGATGTCTGATTTTCCTTTATTACTTCCATCATGTCACAAAACCTTTAAATCCCTTCTCTTACTGTGCATAGGAGACACATGGACAGTCCTATATAGTGATTAACAGCTACCTATATGCACATCCACATGACAAGACTGTCAATCACTACATGGTACTGTCCACTGGACTCCTATGCACAAAAAGAGCAAGGATTTAAATTACAGTATTTTTTGCCCTATAAGATGCACTGGACCATAAGATTTTAGAGGAGGACAGACCCACAATCAGACCGCCTATGTTAATCAGACCTTAGATCACAGCTCCAATCAGATCCCCAATTTTAATAAGACCCTCAATCAGACCTCAGATCAGTCCCAAATGTTAATAAATCCCCAATAAGACCTCAGATAAGACCCACAATTAGACCTCAGCTCAAATCCCAAAGTAAACGAACCCCAATCAGACATCAGATATGACCCCCAATAGAAATAAGACCCCAGTCAGACCTCAGATCAGACCACCAGTCTCAAATCAGCCCCCTATGCCTCATTTTATCAGCCTCCATGTCTCAATTGATCAGTCCCCAGCCTCATTTCAGCCGCCATGCCTCTTTTGATTAGCCCCTTGACTCGTTTGATCAGCCCCCATTGCCTCAGATGGGTCCCATGCCTCAGATGACATAAAATAAAAAAATTACTTACCTCTTCTGCTCCGGGAGCTGTCACTCCTCACCACCTGCATTCTTCTTTCTCCTCCTCTGTCGGCTGTGCTGTGAACTGGCGCGCACAGCGTGAGGTCACAGAGTGCCCTCACGCTGTGCGCAGCCACTGCACAGCCAACAGTGGAGAAACAGGAACCGGTGAGTACAGAGCCTTCATTACTTCCTGGTCCTCCAGTACTAATGAGCATTTCCATAATGGATTAGTATTCACCTCATAAGACGCAGGAACATGCAAAACTGCATGTTATGGGGTGAAAAATACGGTAATAAAATACAGGTTTTACTGAATTTTTTGCTATAAAAATATCAATTTGTTTTATTTTCTCCTGCTCTATCAAATGCTGCCTTCATTGCACTGCATTTTCATGGTCACAGGTTTTTGTCAAATGATAAAAATGTGACTACCAGCAGCCACCACTAGAGGGAGGTAACTGCAGATGGATTTATAAATCTATTGCTGGCAGTATTACTCTACAGGGAGTCTATAAATCTATCTACATAAAGTGAAGGAATATGTTATAACTGTGCTGACAACCAGAGAAAGCAGTGCATAAGACACCCTACAGCGGTATTTACGCCGCTGTAATTGATCATATTGCAGTTTTGTTGTATACTGATTAGACCAGCACCAACCTATAGCTTTGCTTTAACTTTTAAGCTATTACATACAATGCAGAATTTCATATCAATCTGATTTTCAGTAAGCAGAGTAAAAAAAAAGAAAGGCCAATTAGTTTTAGCATCATTTCTGTATGAAGAACAAGCACCTAGTGTGAAAGCCTAAAAAATAATAAAGCCTTTAAATAACTTGTTTATCAAACTGCAGAGTTAATTAAGAGTATTATATTACCTAAATAAACCTGTGAATCTACCTAGACGCGAACAAGCCTCTCTGTTCTGCTGACTGAAGACTTCAGGGGCGCTAATAATTTTAATTTCCTTCAAGTGCATTTTTTCTGCAGTGATCAGATTGAAAGTTTTTCACTCTCGTTCAAATAAAAGCCCTGTATTAACCATGGCAACTTTAATTCTTATTAGCAGAGGAATACTTGACATGCAGTGCTGCAAATGCGTAAATTGAAATGGAATTGAAAAAAATAGATCTTATTTTTATGGTTCCCACTACTCGCAGCCGCCACACTATAGTATTTTGAAGAATGGAATTGTCCCTGCTTTGAGCAATACTGCAAAGTGGTGCACATTTGAGGTCCCCTTAGTCATTTTTCAAACTACGTGCTGTTCAGTAAGCAAACATATAGTTACTTAGTAATCATAATACACTTTACAGGAATGGATCTGAGCTGCGTACATGGCTGCTGTTTATAAAGTGCAAGAATCTGCAGAGGTTAAATATGGTTTTTCTAGGCAATTAGCTAAGAACAGTTTTTTTTCTAAAAGCTGTGTATGTGACCTGGGAAATATTTGATTATTTACAGTTCTACACAATTACTTTACTACCCCTCCTGTTTAATGCACTTACTTTGGTGAGTTATATTTTTTCAGTAATTTTCTTCTTTCTTTCTACTTGAAACTTTAGAGAAAATCAGCACATAGTGTGAAATTTGTCATCAACTCATTCCATTTTCATACTTGATCAGCATTAATACAAACATTTTCCATTAGATGTGATATTAGAACCCACAGTGACAGTCATCCAATAACCTTCCTTAAAGGGGTTCTCCGGGAATTAAGAAAATGAAAATACTTAAATATTACTTTATTATAAATATATTCCCATATCTTTCATTAGTTATAATGTCTTATTTTGTCTAGGGAGCAATCATTAGGAGAAATAAAATGGCCACTGTCCTATTAGTACTGTGAGGCAGTGACAGGCCTCACGCTTCATAGAGGTCTGGAGGGGTGGATATTCCAGTCCACATCCCTATTCCACCACAGGTGAGGCCACTTGGGTGTAATTACTGCTGTGATAAACCAGCTATCAGTGTCAGTCTGGAGAGAGAGGGCCCCAGGGAACAGACCTGGAGAGGGCCCGTGTGGTCCCAGCCAGCAGGGCTGGGGGGCCACAAGGCTGAGGAAGCCTGAGAGAGGAGAAAGCCTGCGGAGGCCTGAGAGGTTGGAGCCTGCGGCGGAGGCTCTGTGTGTGTGGTCTCAGCCAGGAGGGCTGAGGGGCCACAAGGCTCTGTGTAGCCTGGAAGTTTGGGGGGCCCAGTGACCCTAGGAGAAGAGGGTCACACGGTCATAGTCGGGAGGACTATTGGACCATCTCCCCCCAAAGGTACGGTTGGAGTCACAGCCAGGAGGCTGCTGGACTGAACGGCTGAGGAAGCCGCACTTAAAAGCTGTGTGTGAACAGCGTATGTATTTAGGTGAGTTAGGTGAACTATGTTTAGTTAGGGCCCAGCCGGGCAGGTGTTGTTTTTATGATTTGTTTTGGTGTGCTGGTGCCAATAAAACTGAGTTGGACCTGAAGATATTGTGTGATGTCGACCCCCTGAGAGGATACGATCCCTAACAGTACACACAAAACCTGCTTTACTTATTAGGGATGATGATCCTGAATACAGTTTTAATATGATCTTCAGCTGAATCTCTGTAGGAACAGAGTAGGAACGGAGTTGATGAGGAGACAGAGGGTAGGTGGGGGTGTGGATAATGAGCAGCAGCACTTGTATTCAGTCTCTATTACCACAGTCTGTCCTGTCCGTCATCTCTGTACTTCATGTCTCCTCATGAACTCCGTTCCTACAGAGATTCTGCTGAAGATCTTATAAACTGTATTCCGGATCATCATCCCTGACAAGTAGGAGAGGAGGATGAGGCAGCTCTTTAGCTCAGTGTTCTGAAGTAACTTGTTCTGTGCAATTAGGACAGGTTCTGCGTGTACAAATAGGACAACAGCCATTTTATTCCCCCTGATGATTGCTCCCTAGACAAAACAAGCTATTACACTTAATGAAAGGTATTTGGGAATATATTTATCATACAGTAATATTCAAAGGGAACCTGTCATCTCCGAAACACCCCCTGAACTAGAGTAAGAGATGTATAGTGTAAATGGTGCTGAATCGGATTATGTAAGTTTTATTGTCATACTCACTTCCATTCCGACGCACAAACCGGCAGTAAAATGCATTGAGAGGACTGTTCTTTGAGTCCTCTCCATTATGTGAGTGGAGTCCACTGAGTGCATTTTACTGCTGGTTTGTCAGCGCACAGAGTCATAATGCAAGTGAGTATGAAGATAAAAATTAAATAACCGGACTCGACGTCACTTATACTATACACTGCTTTCTCTAGTTTGGAGGGTGTTTCAGAGCTGACAGGTTCCCTTTAAAGGGGTTGGCCACCCTAAGTATCAAAAATCCAAAATTCCCCCAGACAATAGCCAACACTATGAAGTATTTCTCAGGTGACATGTACTGGCTGTACGTCATTTATCTAACCTGTTTACCATGACACACTTCCCTGGAGGAGCTCCCTCAGACAGGCTGTGTGGGAGGAGCAGCTGCAAAGTGAAAGTAACAATCCCAGCATGCACTGCAGCAAGCATGTCTAGAGGAGCAGTCACATGACCTCCCTGCCCACCTGTGTTCCCATAGAGACAAGAGCCCCTTAGATAATATCAATAACCCAGTTACCAGTGATTAACTGTTGTACAGACATAGCAATATAAATATATATAATAAAGAACGCCCCAGTCCCAACAGTAAAGGAGGGGGGTGTTACTCTTTTCATAAATTTGCTGTGGGGCCCAGTCATTTCTAGTTGTGCCACTGGATGTAAGCCAAAAACAGAATGAGGGGGGAAGGTTATCATTTCCCTTGTTCCTAAAAAGTGGTGTTAAAAAGTTGCAAACTATGGGACAGATTTATCAAAACTGGTGTAAAGGAAAACTGGCTTGGTTGCCCATAGCAACCAATCAGATTCCACCTTTCATTGTTCAAAGCACCTTTGGGAAATGAGGTGGAATCTGATTGGTTGCTATGGGCAACTAAGCCAGTTTTCCTTTACAGGAGTTTTAATAAATCTCCCTCTATGTGTTTGCAAATTTTTAACTGCGTTTTTTTTTTTTTTTTTAAAGGGCGTGACAATGGGAGAGACCGGGCGTGACCAGTCACCCCAACAAATTTATGTTCATTTTCACCAGTTTTCTGACTCAAATGAAGCCAGAAATCTATGGCAGCTCTGAGCTGTCAGATTTCTGTTTAGGTGCACGGACTGCACAAATCGATCTGCTGACATACAGAGGAGCCTCCTGTCTATCATCATACGACCTGCTCCCAGCTGACAGCCCATCAATCATATATGACTACCCTTCATCTGGGGAAAAAGGAAAATGAGTGTAGTCAAATAGCTATATATAACATACAGGGGGGGTCACAAGTCACTATATGTAAAGTACAGGGGGTCACACATCACTATATATAATGTACAGGGGGTCACACATCACTATATATAATGTACAGGGGGTCACACATCATTATATGTAATGTACAGGGGGTTACAAATCACTATATATAATGTACAGGGGGGTCACACATCACTATATGTAATGTACAGGGGGTCACACATCACTATATACAGTGTACAGGGGGTCACACAACATATATAATGTGTACAGGGGGTTACAAATCACTATATATAATGTACAGGGGGGTCACACATCACTATATGTAATGTACAGGGGGTCACACATCACTATATACAGTGTACAGGGGGTCACACATCATATATAATGTACAGGGGGTCACACATCTGTATATACAGTATAAAGGGGTCACTGTACAGGGTTCACAGATCTCTGTATGCAGTGGTGGGGGGTCACACATCAGTATATACAGTGTATGGTGATGGTTTGGTCAACTATTACTGTATACAGGGGGTCACACATCACTATATACAGTATAAAGTGGTGATCACATATCACTGTATTGGGGGCATCATATATCACTATATACAGTGTGCAGGAAGGAGAGGGCACATATTTACAGATGACATCAGTGACTGCTGCTGAAATCACTGACCTCAGCCATACTGACAGCTCAGAAGGGGTTAAAGCTCCTGACCTGTTGGTCTGGCTGGAATAAACATGTCTGTGATAAGATCACATTGCAGAGTGGTCATAGACAGGACAGACACTAGGATTGCTCACACTTTGTTGCCCACAGCACCTTTCTGGCCCTGCTACATCACTGCAGTCAGTGAGTTACATCACAGATTCTCCTCATTCTCTCTTCCTCTTGCAAAGTTTCTTTATTTCAGCTTCTAACAAGTTTCTCTGCTAAGCCCCTTTAGCCCTGTATAGTCAGGACTGAAGTCACAGCAGAAGGAAACTTCTCTGACACAAGCAGGGTGCCTTTAGGACCCAGGAGCAGCACACTCCTTCCATGGACTAGTGCACGTGCTGGCATAGACGAGGCAGGGAGCTATGAGAGAAGCACAGAGGGGGCGTGGCTGCCAATAGCAAAGGAACCAGGCAGATCTGCTGCAGAAGATATATGAGGAAGTTTATTGTCTGTCTGCTTTCTTTACAGTTTTAATAAGTGCTAACAAAGTGGCCAACCCCTTTAAGTATTTTCATGTTCTTAATCCCCAAAGAACCCCTTTAACTTGAGATTACAGATAGAAATTAATTTAAACAGTAATGTGAAAGTAATTCATTTCCCATTGACGAGTGGATATACGGAGTATCTGTGTCTTCCAGTGTCCATGGTTCTCTACTGTTATTTACTGTCTACATGGTTTACATATTGTGGTACAACTATACTGGACCATCGATGTTTTGAATTTCTTTTTATATAATTTTTTACTGTATTTCATTAGTTTAAAAAAAAGTTATATGGCAATAAAGTGGTTATAAAACCCTAATAACCTCCAGTCATATTTCAATGTTTTCTTATGTAATCACTATGAGTTAAAGTACACATTAAAACAGCATAGTTATGGCACCAAGTGCTTCATGTTCCACTAAAGTGATTGACTGTGCAGTCATTTCCTATGTGTCCAGAGAGACCAGGAATCAGACAGAAGCGGGATACCCAAGAGCAGCACTGGATTTGTAAGGTAAGAGTAAATTCACATCTATATTTGGTTAATTTGGATGTCTGTACTGGTAAAGAAACAGACGACCGGAGTTACCATCTTCTGCATAGCCAGACATCGCCAGATTCTCATTCGCTAAAATGGGATCCAATATGTTTCTGGCATAAATGCTGGATTCTGCATTCATACCAAAAGCAGCTGGATCCCATTATAGTGAATAGGAATCCAGTGGTGTTGGCATAAATATGGTAACTCTAGTAGTCTGCCGATACAGACTACTGGATTTATGAGAGATGTAAACGACATCTAAGTATGCTTTATTTCCCATTGTTAGCAGACTTAAAGGGGTTGTCTCACTTCAGCAATTTGCATTTATCATGTATAGAAAGTTAATACAAGGCACTTACTAATATATTGTTATTATCCATATTGCTTCCTTTGCTGGCTGGATTCATTTTTACATCGCCAAAAAGAGTAAAACTAACCCTAAAATGTACTTTAATTATATAAATTGTAAAAAGTATAAACCTGAAGGTGTCGGCCCCTTACAGAGTAATGAGGGGGGAGTTGCAGAGAGCGATGAGGAGAAAGCAAAGCTACTAAATATCTTTTTCTCCACTGTATTCACAGAGGAAAAAATAAACTGTCAGATGAAATGCAGAATATAAAAGTACCCTGTCTGACCCCGGAAGAAGTACAGCGACGTCTTAAAAAGATTAAAATAGACAAATCGCCAGGACCGGACGGCATACACCCCTGTATCCTAAGAGAATTAAATAATGTCATCGCCAGACCCTTATTTCTGATATTTAAGGACTCTATACTGACAGGGAGTGTTCCACAGGATTGGCGCATAGCAAATGTGGTGCCAATATTCTAAAAGGGTCCAAAAACAGAGCCTGGGAACTATAGGCCGGTAAGTTACATCTGTCGTGGGTAAACTGTTTGAGGGTTTTCTTAGAGATGCTATCTTGGAGTACCTCAATGAAAATAAGCAAATAACTCCATATCAGCATGGCTTCATGAGGGATCAGTCATGTCAAACCAATTTAATCAGTTTCTATGAGGAGGTAAGTTCTAGACTGGACCGCGGCGAATCAATGGATGTCGTATATCTGGACTTCTCCAAAGCATTTGACACGGTACCACATAAAAGGTTAGTATACAAAATGAGAATGCTTGGCCTGGGAGAAAATGTCTGTATGTGGGTAAGTAACTGGCTCAGTGATAGAAAACAGAGGGTGGTTATTAACGGCACATATTCAGATTGGGTCACTGTCACTAGTGGGGTACCACAGGGGTCAGTATTGGGCCCTATTCTCTTCAATATATTTATTAATGATCTTGTAGAAGGCTTGCACAGTAAAATATCAATTTTTGCAGATGACACTAAACTGTGTAAAGTAATTAACACAGAAGAGGACAGTACACTGCTACAAATGGATCTGGATAGACTGGAGGCCTGGGCAGAGAAGTGGCAGATGAGGATTAACACTGACAAATGTAAGGTTATGCATATGGGAAGGAATAATGCAAGTCACCAGTACATACTAAATGGTAAAATATTGGGTAACTCTGACATGGAAAAGGACCTAGGAATTTTAGTGAACAGCAAACTAAGCTGTAGAAACCAGTGTCAGACAGCTGCTGCAAAGGCCAATAAGATAATGGGTTGCATCAAAAGGGGCATAGATGCCCGTGATGAGAACATAGTCCTGCCACTTTACAAATCACTAGTCAGACCACACATGGAGTACTTTGTACAGTTCTGGGCTCCTGTGAACAAGGCAGACATAGCAGAGCTGGAGAGGGTTCAGAGGAGTGCAACTAAAGTAATAACTGGAATGGGTGGACTACAGTACCCAGAAAGATTATCAAAATTAGGCTTATTCACTTTAGAAAAAAGACGACTGAGGGGAGATCTAATAACTATGTATAAATATATCAGGGGTCAGTACAGAGATTTCTCCCATCTATTTATCCCCAGGACTGTCATGAGGGGACATCCTCTGCGTCTGGAGGAAAGAAGGTTTGTACACAAAAATAGAAGATGATTCTTTACGGTAAGAGCAGTGAGACTATGGAACTCTCTGCCTGAGGAGGTGGTGATGGTAAGTTCACTAAAAGAGTTCAAGAGGGGTCTGGATGTATTTCTGGAGTGTAATAATATTATAGGTTATAGTTACTAGAGATGGTTCGTTGATTCAGGGAGTTATTCTGATTGCCTGATTGGAGTAGGGAAGGAATTTTTCCCCTAAAGTGGGGAAAATTGGCTTCTACCTCACAGGGTTTTTTTGTCTTCCTCTGGATCAACTTGTAGGAAAACAGGCCGAACTGGATGGACAGATGTCTTTTTTCGGCCTTATAAAACTATGTTACTATGTTACATCACATTATACACTGTTTGTTTCCATGGTTATGACCACCCTGAAATCCACCTGCGGTCGCCTTGTTTGCAGACTATAGATTAAAGTGCAATCCTCTCTGGTGGTCGGGACTATGGGGACTCACATAGGCTGCTGCTTTTTCCTATATTGTGCAAGCACGGCCATCGCTGATGGATTACAGGGTGGTTGTAACCCTGGAAAATGTGATGGAAAAATGAATCCAGCCAGCAAAGGAAGCAATATGGATAACAATATATTAGTAAGTGGCTTGTATTAACTTTCTCTACATAATAAATGCCACTTGCTGAAGTGACACAACCCCTTTAAAAGTATTTCATTTCTTTTTTTATATTGCGATTTGTAACATCTTACCAGATGCAGGTAAACATTGAATACTATGGTTAGGGGATTACATTACAAATACATTTTGAGCCCTAGGTTTAGTATTCAATAGAAAAAAACATATAATGTCACAAAATATTGAGTAGCAATATAAACATAAAGTGACTGGGAAAGCTTCAACATAGGCTTAGTAAAGAAACACACAATTAAAGGGCAAGCTAATTCTATCAAACAAAAGACAACAGAAATCAATTAACCAAACAACATAGCTGAACAAATGTCTGCAGCTTGGCAAACAAATAAGTACAGAAGATGCTGCTGCAAAGAAATTGCTGCTTTGATGCCCTGCAATGTTTTATTGATGTCTTTCATTTGTATCTAATATTCCTTGTCTCTTCTACTTTAAAACATGTTCAGTTTTGTGCATTTTGTAAGAGTATTTGCAGAAGCTATTGTGCATATTGTATATTACAATGCTGTGCATGTTTAAAAAGTTAGACCATAAGTGCCATGCTCCTGGGACCTGTACATCATACTGAGCAAACATGAGATGTTCACAGAAGAGACCGAGTGGCCTATCCACACTGCTTATCTTAGCCTTTTCATGGATTATAAAGGATTAAGGTTGCTTGTTAGGACATGTTCACATCTTATCAGGACCTTATGTCAGAATCATTCCATTGTGCATATCTTAGATGGAAAACTCTGACATATGCCACTATATAGCCACACAGTGTACATTGCTACTACCAAATATATCACATTCTTTAAGGAGACAGCACATGAAAGACCACTTTATATGCAACAGATGCAATCAGCAATGTGTGATTCGGAAAAAAACCTTGGTGAGGCTCTGACAAACATTGCTAATGCAGAGGAGGTATTGAAAAATGAACTCATAGAATTGTATTGGAGGGGTCTTTGGGGGTCTTTCATCTCTAAGCTGTCTTCAGTATATGGTGGTTGGGGTCATGTGTTGAGACACGCTGTAGGGGATTTAAAAAGTAAAAAATTATGGTCTTCAGCAATAGGTACCCCTTCCTCCAATAATAATAATAATAATAATAAAATAAAAAAAGGGTTAAAATTATTGGGGGGGGGGGTGAATGGACCAATTAACAAGTTTATGTGCTGAAGAATTTTTCATTCTAAAAAGGCAAAGTCTATATGATAGAAAACCTTATCTGATTGGATGCAATGTAAAATAAAATAAAATCATTGAAGGGGCTGTCTCATCTTCATGATACAAAGGCAAGATGAGACTAAGCCCTGACCATCAGCCGACCAGGAAACAGTGTCTATTTTTTTTCTGTGTCCATTACTTTTTTTTTTTTTTTTGGAGTCTGTATGCAGAACCATTCACTTCAGTGGGGCTGCAAAAAAACGGAAATGACTGTGTGTATTTCAAGTTTGTATGTCCGCATGGCCGTTCCACAAAAAATAGAACGTGTCGTATTATTGTCTGCATTACGGACAAGGATTGGACTGTTCTATAAGGGGCCAGCTGTTCCATTCAGCAAATTGCAGAATGCACACTGTCGATGTCCATGTTTAGCTAATCACCAATTTATGGACCGCAAAATATCCAACAATCATGTGCATGAGCCTTAACTCAGGAACAGCCTAGTTTGCTTTGCTATACTTTTATACTGCAATGGAAGCTACTGAAACAGAGGCACGCAGCCCCGCTCTGCTGTCTCCAAGCCACTGGGAGTCAGGGCTAAGTCTCACCTCGCCTTGGTAAAAGTGAGATGAGACAACCCTGTTAAAACTGTGCCAGCTAATAATCTACAAACTGTGTCTACTTCCTTCGACCCCCATAACCATGGATTGAAGGGTTATATAGTTTCTTTAGCTCATTTGGCAATAGAGAAAAAAAAAGATATTATGGTCTCAAAAAAAAACAAAAACTTTAACGTTGCCTTAGCCGTTTTATAGGCTAGGGAAGCACTAAAACCCGCCCATTAGTGCTGAAGTCATCACTGGCCTCACTGGCCTCACTGGCAGCCCCTATGGAGACTCCGTTATGTCACTGTAACTCCATAAAATGCCTTTGCCCTGTGCGATCCAGTGCAAGGCAAAGGGGAGCATCAGGGCATGAAATGTCTGGGTTCAGAGCTGACCTCTTTAACAACTTCCCGACCGCCCATTGACTATAAATGTCCGGGAAGTAGTTAAGTATCTCTGAATGGATGTTTCTGAACGTCTATTCATAGATAGCAGCTGCACGCTAATCATGCAGCCTCACAGCGGGGTACCTGCTGTCAGTGAAAGCAGGGTACCCCATAGAGAAGGCAGGGACCCCTGGGAACGGTCCCTGCCTTCTCTATGGGGTACCCTGCTTTCACTGACAGCAGGTACCCCGCTGTGCAGCTGCACGATGTATACACAGCACTCACCGAGGAAGCAGTCACGTGATCAACGGGGCCGGGAGAGTGCAGGAGCTGCCGGGTCTTTCATAGACCCTGATCAGCCCTGCACTGAGGCTGAACAGCATAGTATTATGCTGTACAGCCTCTCGGGGGATGTATTTCCCCTGTAACTGGGGCTACTATGTCAGCCCCAGTTACAGGAGAAATCAATAGTGTGAAAAAAAAACAAAAGTTAAATGTCCCCCAGAGGTCTTGTATGACCTTATGGGGGACACAAAGTGTAAAATAAAAGATTAAAAAAATAAACAAATAAAATAAAGCGTATCATAAAAATAAAAAAGTTTCACATATAAAAAAATAATTTTCCCTCAAATATGTCATTAAAAAAATGTTAAAAATAAATAAATAAAATAGACATATTTGGTATCACCGCGTTCGCACTGAAAATTGATTAAAATGGAAAATCTGCAAAAAAAGTGAAATTTTAAAATTTCAGATCTATTTTGCTTTAATTCCTGTGTAATACTTAAAGGGTTAACAACATTTCTAAAACCAGTTTTGAATAGTTTGAGGGGTGCAGTTTCTAAAATGGGGTCATTTATGATTGGTTTCTATTATGTAAGCCCACAAAATGACTCCAGAACTGAACTCGTCCTTAAAAAAAATGATTTTGCAAATTTTCAAAACTTGCTTCTAAAATTCTAAACCTTCTAACGTCAAAAAAAAATAAAATGACACTACCAAAATGTTGCCAACATAAAGTAGACATATGGGGAATGTCAATTAATGAGTATTTTATGGGGTATCACTATCTGTGTTAAAAGCAGAGATTCAAATTTAGAAAACGGTGAATTTTTTCAAATTTTCGTTAACTTTTGGATTTTTTTTATAAATAAAGGTAAAACATATCGACTGAAATTTACAACTGTCATGAAGTACAACGTGTCACGAGAAAACAATCTCAGAATGGCTTGGATAAGTAAAAGCATTCCAAAGTTATTACCACATAAAGTGATACATGTCAGATTTGCAAAATTAGGCCTGGTCAGGAAGGGGGTAAATGGCCCGATCTTGAAGTGGTTAATGAATCAAGTAAAAAAAAATAAATGCACATTCTAAAGCGAAAGAGTGGACTACTAAGTGACAGCAATTACAAATAGTACTAGTCGATAAGAGATATATCATTATGAGTTAGACTGTTGGAACAAGTGGAGACCAATGCAAGTCGGGCTGATGTCACCCTCCGTAGCATGCTCTCTAACCCTCCCTTCCATAGGGTTACATGGGGTTACCACACCCGCTTCCAGAGTATAACAATGCTCCAAAAAATGAAAAATGCTCTAGTTTCACCCAATTTCTTTATTAATATCATAGAAATTACTAACATAGACTTGTAAAAAAAAAAAAAAAAAGACATGGGTTTTTTATGGTTTGTATACAACCCATGTTATTTTTCTGCCCTTCCACTTTAGATGGTGCAGTTATTTACTTATTTTTTCAATATGAGATATATTAGATTTTATAGGTATTAAAGTTAAGTAGGAAAAGCTTATATGATCATTTCAAACATATTTCAAGTTCTTCACTGTACAACAAGGAAGAAAATTGAAAATTAGTTTATGTCTTCAAAGTTTCCAATCCTTCCAGGGTTGAGTGATCCAGAAAACCCAATCATTGTCACTCCCAAAGATCTGAAAGATCATGTTCATCATACATAAAAAGTAAACAATATTATGGAACTAGCAGAAGGACCCGGCTTTATCCGGGTATATTTCATCTATTTAATTTAATGTTTATGTGTGTGTCGTTAAAAGATATCGAGAGTGACCTCCATAGCCCCCACCCCTTAACAGTGACCCCCCCACAATGCCCCATCTCCTTAAAATGGGACCTCCACAGCAGCCCACCCCCTTAACTTTGACCTTCACAGCAGCTTACACCTTTAACAGTGAGTTCCACAGCACCTCACCCCCTTGACAGTGACTTCCACAGGGGCCTGCTCCCTTAAGCGACCTCTACAGCACCCACCCCTTAACATTGACCATAGGTTACAGTCCCACCTTTCCTGGCCCCCTTGACTGAGACCTCCACAGTGACTGTCCCTTTAATAGTGACCTCACAGTAACCCGCTGCCCCTTTAATAGTGGCCTCCAGTCCCCTCCTCCCTTAACAGTGACCTCCACATTGCCCACCACTTTAACAGTGACCTCCACAGCAGCCTGCCCCCTTAACAGTAACATACACAGTGCCATCCCCTTTAACTGTCACTTCCACAGCAACCTGCCCCTAGGGTGGCCAGAGGTCCGTTTTTAGGCTGGACAGTCCTGGATGAACACAGGGATGGCCTTTTGAACAGCTCAATCTCAGACAGCAGCACTGTGCAGTCTGAGCATGAGCTGCAGAGAGAAAGTCAACCTCCCTCCCACCTCTGCAGCTGACAGAAGTTGATTTTTACCTTCATTTTTGCAATCCCTGTCGGCTGCGGAGTGGGAGGGGGCATGGCCTGACCAAGTCGGGAGTGTGGCTTAGCGGGACTGGGGGTGGGGCTTTTAAGTCCTTCTTTTGAGGGTGGCCTGAATTACAGGTCGATGCCATGGTAATTTATGATGAAACACAGTGGGTAGCAGTGGAAGAAAACATCTTTTATTACTACTGAACAGTAAATATGTGAAATGTACATTATATTAGGCAATGATTGATGATGAATTAGTCTAAAACATAAGTTATATTTATGGTAACTGGAATACCCCTTTAACAGTGTCATCCCCAGTGCTCTGCCTACAGCAGTGAAGAAAACTGGCTGGGCTGTTATGGAAACCTGGTGTGTGGTGTGTCTGTGTGTGGAGACTAACTGCCTGCGAGCTTCTATTGGCAGATAAGGGTGATGTGACCAGGCTTCTATTGGCTAATGCATTTTTTGGGAATATCTCAGGAACGATACGTCCTGGAGAGCTTATATCTGGTCAAAAATCTTCCCGAACACCTGATGTACCTGTGTGCCACATTTTGTGATTGTAGCTGCAACGGTGTGGATTCCTTTAGCGGACATACAAACATACGCACATACATACACTCAGCTTTATATATTAGATTATGGCCAGAAAAATGTTCATTGTTTCCAAAAAGACTTTCTGGATTATGGTTCAAACTAGTATCTGAATGAAATGCAATGGGGGTTATTTAGCAAAGATCAGAGTTTTAGGCTGGTCTTTGATATCCTCCTTCAGGCCTTGTCATAAATTAGGTGCTTGATTCACCAGTCTGTGCAGTTAAACATAAATCTACTCCAGCCTCAAACCACCATCACTCTCCCTGTTCAGAAAGTGACAAAGGTACTTACAAACACCTTGTGCACCTAAATTTAGGCACAGTGGCACTGAAAAAGTTGCACAATGCGGGTTTGCAACTTTTTAACTCCCTTTTCTGGCTCAGGGATCATAATAAATGACCTCCAATGTTTGTTCAAGTTCTGTTTGAACACACACCACCATAATGGGGCTGTGTCATTTTAATGTATAATGACATGTACCTGAGTGATGAAAAATAGCACAAGACCAGAGGACCAGGTGTTAATAAGCTGATACACACAATGCTAATAATATCCTCTAATAGTCAAATTCAATTCATCTTCATATTTGAATTAAATTCTCAACAAGGAAAATTCAATTATTATCCGTTATTTACGTTTATTATACGTTATTTACATATATTTTTCCACAGAAAATTATGGCATGATTTGTACTGGCTACAATAGTGTAGAAAACAAATATATAAAGCTTAAAAGATCATTATTCAAATAAGCTTTCCAAATTAAGATTTGCATGACTGACTTTTTTTCATCAAAGAGTTCATAAGTGGAACAAACAAGCTAGATTGATTAATTGAAGTATTTCATTTGGCTAAAAGGTCATGGTACTTACATACAAATGTGAAAAGAAAGGAAATATATGAGATTATAACAAAAATAGTCATATCTGTGCATATAGAAGTTAGGAACTAGAATATTTTGTTGTCATACATGATTTTATTATTTGCAGGGAACAGAACTTTAACATATTCCTTTCTATACAATTGTCCTTCATTAAAATTATTTGTGAGAATTCTCCCTGTAGGGGTGCACACAAAGTCCGCCCTTCCTTCCTTCAATTGCTATAACCAGTTATTAAGATCTTAAAGTCTTGATGGCAAAGTATTCATGGGGGGTCTAATGTCAGCATCAAGAAATGAGGTCTACCAGTGGGACCAATGGGTAGTTACTATTTCTTGACCCTTTTATTTACATCATGACTATTGTTCCATGTTGTGCCATCCAAGTGGTTGTACCTTGAAGACAACTCATTTTCAGCTGTAAGCTGCTGCATCAATCAGCTTCTCAGTGCAGGTCCACATTCTCACACTCATCAAATCACTTATTGTTTATACCTTAGCCCTGCAGCAGAAGAGCAAGAGAAGTTGTTTGCTTAGCAACTCTCCACTCTAGTTCATAAAGGTGAGTCCTGTAGGTGTCTATAGCTCTACAGATTGTTAGTTCTAAGCAAAGCAAATCTTCTCCATAGGCCAAAGCACATATTGTCTAGTCTTAAATAGATTTTCCAGGATTTTTATACTGATAACCTATCTTCAGGTTAGGTCACCAATATCTGATCGGTGAGGGTACCAAACTCTGCACTCCTCACCAAGCTGTTCCAGAGCAGATCCACACCTTAAATAGACACTGGCACTACACAGCTCTGTCCACTGTTTAGTGGAAAGAGCTGGTTACTACACCACTGCTCCCATTCACTTGAATGGGAGGAGACTGAATACCAGCTCACTATACAGTGGAGCTATGTAGTTCCTGTACTTATTTCCTGTGCCAGAGCTACTCAAGAACAGTTGATCAGATGATGGGCTATCCTGAGAGTAAGCCTTCAATTTTAAAATCCTGGACAACCCCTTTAAGTGGTAGCAACTTCAATTCTGAAAAAAGATACACGTGTTTCTTCCATACTTTGATACTATTTCAGATGTATGTGTTGTTCAATGACATTATCATCTAGTTTATGACTAGATATTTGTGAGTACATTCCTGTAATGAAAATGAAACTACCTAAATATTCAGTTCTGTTATTGAGTTCCATAGAGCTCCTACTGTGCCTACACATTGCAAAGCAAGATTTAGCCATGGTACTTGATTCATCCATCTGTCTAACCATATGTAGCCAAGATAGAGGACCCACCTTCATCATAAAATCACTTAAGTATGAAAATATTCCAAAGTATAACTTACAACAGAAGCAATACAGGTTGGGAACATCAATCTTGTTATCTAAAAATTGAACAGCAATTAATAATGAAGTTAGATCTCAAATATCAGCTGTTAGAGTGTAAATTGTTAAAGTCCTAGTGGGAAAACAATGTATTTGTTTCATTTTTGTTATATGTAAACTTTTTTAAAAAAATCTTTAATAAACTTTATTTTATTTCTAGTTCCCTCAAAGGGGTTTTCGAGGTTCCTGATATTGGTGACCTATCACAGACCTCCCTTTAAGAATTAATGTCAATAGTTTTGGTAATACGAAGCCAGATTTTCTGCTTCCCATTAATGGGAATAGGTGGACCATACTTACTGACATGTGAATGCACATTATCATCCTATAGCAATGGTTTAGCTCCAATAGAACACAAATTTTAATGTTTATGACAAAATGCAGGTAATTAAAAAGCCAGTGTCAATAATTTGTACATCAGGTTCTAATAGTAATAACTCCCATAGTCAAGTTTGATGTAAGCACCTAATAAACTTTGGAATTTTTCACCTTGACGAAAAGTTTTGTTACACACAAAAACTTTTCAGACTACAATTACCATTAGTTAACATTGAAGGTTGCAAACTCTGCAGATGCAACAGGCTCATAACGTTTTGAAATTCCTTTTATAATCCTTTTCTTCTATTCTTGTGATGAAGAAACTTTTTGGTGACAATATAAACTATATTTTTTTCTCCAGAGTTTACCAACAGCTGATCTTTAAATTCCATTTTCCTCCTGTACCTACAGTATTTTCCCTGTGTCTCCTTTTAGTGTGGATATAAAAACATTCTTCTTTACAGTCCTTTGTGCCTAAACACAGTCTAGACTTTAGTTACTGTATCCCTTCTTTTCAGAATGTCACTTGGTAGAAACTGAATGTTGATCACATAGCAGGGGACTGTGTCTTTTTTTTTTTTTTTTTTTGAAGATGCACAAAAACCACTCAACTGACTCAAAAATAAATCCGTACAGAAGTTCAGCACCATGCAAGATTTATCATATTATTAAAGTGGAAGGAAGCATTTTATGTGGTTTCTTTGCGTTTCTGTTTACTGTCTAGCAGAGCTGTGCTTCCTTACGTTTAACCCTTTTGAATAGGCTAAGGATCTGAAGGCCCCCCCTACGGAGCTCTGCATTGCTTCTAGATGTCAGGGAAACACTAATGAAGTCTCATAATAACAAGTGTGAAACAACACGGTAAAACCAGAGCCACCTTATCATAGCTTTAAATAAAGAAAATGGGCTTACATGTGCGAGCTTATGTAAATACAAGGATGAAACAGATGCTTATTAATTACGTGTAGGCAGGTGATGACAAGGCACAATGGCACATTGGAACAGCTGTGAAGACAGAAGACAGCTTTTTCTTACTAGTACAATCACGTATTAATATATATTGCAAGTGGCAAAAAAAAGGTGTCAAAAACAAGCTGGTAGTGTGAACAAAGAATTAATTCTGCTTAAACACATGATTTCTGGAAAATTCTGCTTTACCTCTAAATTGAAAGGAAACTTTTCAGAAGAAAGTATCCATTTGTATTCACAATAGTTTTTGCTTCACTTTTTTGACAATTTTAGGCTAAAATAACACTTCAGAAAATGGCATTTATCATGTAGAAAAAGTGTTACTAATGTATTGTGATTGTTCACATTGCCCACTTTGCTGTCTTGCTTCATTTTTTCCATGTCTTTATATATTTCTTATTTTCATGGTTACGACCATCCTGCAATCCATCAGTGGTGACCGTACTTGCACATTATGGGAAAAAGTGCTGGCCTATGTGAGCTTCCGCTCTCCCAGCCACTGCCTCTGGAGTACCGACTGCCAGAGACGCGACTAGCACACAAGTCAACTCACATGAGTTCAATATAGCCACTGTTTTCCAGTTGCTGTGTCTGCCAGATTCCTCATGCCATCCTTAAGTGGAAAGCTATGTATACCACTTACAGGCCAAACAATCCTATCTGTAAGCTTTGACCCCTTACAGGCCACACAATTTTAGCACAAAATCTTGTGGCCATTAGCCACCACAAGATTTCAGCAACATATGACATCCAGATTGTGTGGTCTTAACCAAAGTGTGAACCTTTTCTTACATTGATTGATGCTGAAGTATTCTTTATAATTAGTGACTGCTCATTTTACCCTATTCGTAAAATGTCATAGGTTTATCCCATGAAAAACATTGACACGTATATTCAGTATAGATAACTGATGTATGATCACTGGTAGCTCAATCCCTGGACCCTCACATTTTACTAGAATGAGGGTCCTAAGTCTTCTATTCCTCATCACTTCATGACTTCAAGTCATGTGTCCTCCTTGCCACTCCACTGAATGCCTATGAGCTGACAGAGGCTGCCAAGTTCTGCTTCTGTTTCCATTGGTCCCATAAATACTGAATAGAGGCAAGTGCTCTAGCAGTGGCGATCCCAGCATTATACATTTACCACCTATCTGGAAAATAGGTAATAAATATAAAATTCATGTCCAGTCACACTATTTATGACACACCATGTGTTTCAGAGCAAACTTCCTCCTCCTATACACTGTACCTAAATTCCAACCCAGGCTAGCTTCTGATACAACCTCTGCAGTCCTAGATATAGTCTTTCCCAAGGGTTAAAGTCTTCCAAATCCCAAGCATCCCTTTCCTTCAGGTTGACATCTCTCACAGCCACCAGAAGATTGCCTAGAACCGATTCTTCTGAGAACTGACAATACTGTATGCTCAGCCCATGTGACTTCAACAGTCTACCAAGAGCACTGTAAACTATACCTTTCCATGGTTACCCTGTAATATTTGTTGATGCAATATATTCTAGACCTGGTAAAAATATTTAATGAAAAGACCCTCCCACCTTATGCAAATGAAAGTCAGACCAGAAGAAAGTGAATCCTAAAACCCTCTAAGGCTCATTGGGACAGATTTACTAATTGAAGGCTATAGATGGCACATATTTAGACAGACTTCTTAGACTATATCACATGGCCTCAGGCTGAGACATTTTGGCACAAAATGTCTATTAGACCACACTAATTGTCCAGTAAGCCACACCCTTTCCATCAAAACACACTTAGGCTAGGCACAGATGATTTCTGTAAATGTAGATGTGCCAAATTGCATTACATTTTGGTGCATTTTATGTCACAGTCTTGGTGCACTCACATTAGTAAATGTGGGACACAGTGTTTAACAGAACAGGCCTGTAGGGTAATGTGTGATATAACCTACCCCATAGCTACTCATTTGGTAAAAGGACTCATGAAAGGGAAGTGCATGTTTTATCCACTCTTTAGGGGGATTTCACTTTCAGCAGATTTGTTGCATAAATGCCTGCAACTGAAAAACAGCTCCTTTTATCTGGATGGGATTGTTTTTACATGTACGAATAAATGGATGAAATGTTCTGTCTGTTAATTCATCCTTACAGAGGTTATTAGTGGGTGTATTCTGATTTAGTCTTTTGCATTGTACATAAAGAATATATATATGGTTCTGTATATTGCACGCTCATCAGTTTTATTCATGTACAATAAAAAAAATCTCTAGAAAAAAACCTAATGGGAAATACTAAGTACTAAATTATTTGTGAAATGGTGATCTCTAACGTTGGTCATTATTTGTGAAATGGTGATCTCTAACGTTGGTCATGGTCGCTAGAACTAAATAATTAATGGTAAGCTGAACAGAGATGAGAAAACATCTAAAAAAATTCCCTAATGACTCATTCAAATTCACTGGTAACATCACATTCATGCAATGTGAGCATACTACTGGGATTATTGATCAGACTTGAGATAATTGATCCCAATAATTCAGATGAATAGCCATGTCATGTAGGCGTTGACTTATCATCTAACACCTAACTTTTCTCTTACATCTCTGTTTATCTGATCTTATCAGGTATGGCTGATATACCTGATGATAATAGAGTTCCACCTTCCTAAGAAATGGTACCACTGACACGAAAAATAAAAGCCATGTACCTCCTACTGAAATGACATCAAACTACCCCTACAGCTGGATTTACACAGGCCAACCGAGCGGCTGATGAAGCATTCCTTTTGCTCATTCAGTGAAGGAGACTGCAAAAAAGATTATGAGGATGAGACCTTATACTCATACAGAATCATGTTTTCTGAGTAGCAGATCACTGTTTCGACCACACAATCTGCCGCTCAGAAGCCATGATCGGTGGTGCCTGCATGAAGGACAGGATCACCCAATGAACTAGTGAAACGCATCGGGTGATCCTGTCATTCATATTCCTCTGAATGTGTAGGCCTGACAGAAATGGTGGATGACATTACATGATGATAACCTTACCTTTTATTTATTTTATTTTTGCTCCTCATATGATCTAGCCCTTACAATGCCCCATGCATCTGTCTGAAGAATACAGCCTCCTGTAATTCATAATTCTCTCTATGAAGCAACAGATATGGACTGTTATTAAAGGGAACCTGCCACTATGAATATGCAGAACAATCTTAAAGAGGTTGTCCGGTCCCAAAATCAAAATTCTTTTTCTGTGCTCCTAACAACCCTCACCATCCATACATATGCCCCCAGTACCTGTTTTTCATATCTGAGCTTTCCTTCTCCCCTGGAAGACATCACATTATCCTCGCAGATCTGTTTACTTTCTCCCATTCCTGTTTTGTTGAATACATAACTTTATTGATACACAAGGCTGGCTGCACTGCACAGAGATGAGTCACAGGCTGGACACGCCCCCCACACTGCTCTGTGTGCAGCAGCCACACCCACTATAACTCCTGTGTCCAGGTCACTACTCCAGGGATCAGCAACCCTTGGCACTCCAGCTGCTGTGAAACTACAATTCCCAGCATGCTCTATTCATTTCTATGGGAGTTCAGAGAATGGCAGAGTAGGTATGCATGCTGGGAGTTGTAGTTTCACAAAGGCTGGAGTGCTGGAGGTTTCTGATCCCTGCAATACACACAAACATGAGTCTACTTCTCAGTGTCTAAATCCAATCACTGACTGTCTACAGGCCTAATAGTGTCATCTACAGATCCTCCATAACAGTGCCATCCACAGTGCTCCCATAACAGTGACATCCACAAGCCCCAATAACAGTGGCATCCACAGCACCCCCATAACAGTGACATCCACAGCACCCCAATAACAGTGACATCCACAGCACCCCCATAACAGTGGCATCCACAGATGCCCCAGAACAGTGTCATCCACAGATCCTCCATAACAGTGTCATCCACAGCAACCCCATAAATGTGACATTCACAGTGCCCCCATAACAGTTATATCCACAGATCTCACATAAGGGTACATTCACACGACCGTAGTTTTGGGTCCGCATCCGTTCTGCAATTTTGCGGAATGGGTGCAGACCTATTCATTTCAATGGGGCCGCAAAAGATGCGGACAGCACACCTTGTGCTGTCCACATCCGTTGTTCCGTTCCGCGGCTCCGACAAAAAATATAGAGCATGTCTTATCCTTGTCCGCAAGCACGGACAAGGATAGGCATTCTCTATATAGCGCTGGCCATGTGCGGTGCGCAAACGGCCGGTATCCGTGTTTTGCGGATCCGCAATTTGTGGACCGCAAAACACTTATGTTCGTGTGAATGCACCCTAAGGGCTTGTTCACACGACCGTATGCAAAAAACGGATCCGCAAAAAATACGGATGACATCTGTGTGCATTCTGTATTTTGCGGAACGGAACAGCTGGCCCCTCATAGAACAGTACTATCCTTGTCCGTGATACGGACAATAATAGGACAAGACTCATAATCTTGCGGAACAGAAATATGGACATACGGAAACGGAATGCACACGGAAGACCTTCCGTTTTTTTTGCGGACCCGTTGAAATGAATGGTTCCGTGTACGGTCCGTAAACGGAACAGACACGGAAAGAAAAATACGGTCGTGTGAACGAGCCCTAACAGTGAGATCCACAAGCCCCAATGACAGTGATATCCACAGTGCCCCCATAGAGGTGACATCAATAGGGACTATTTTGTGTGTCTTATTTAATATATTATAATAATAAAAAAAAAACTTGACAGTGACTCGAACCCACAAACAGCTATGTGATACCATTGCACTATATAGTCCAACACTTCTTATATTTTACACACTTACACACACACTTACACGCACACACACATTTCTGCAATACATAAACTGATATGGACACCATCCCAAGGCTTTTAAACAAAGAATTTGCCAATCTATTCAGCAATGAGCTTCATAGCTCAGTGATTAGAGTGTTGGTTTTTAGCATAGGAGGTAGTGAGTTCAAGTCCCTTTTAATTTTTTTTTTTTATTTATTATTACCCATTTAAAAAAAAAAAACACACAAGGGTGTCACTAAGCACTTTTGTTGTGCTTGCAGACACCACTGTGTTTTTAAATTCCTCTTGACAGGCACTGTATAAACACAGCCATATAGAGTCCAGCAGGGACTCCCAGGCATCGGCACTGTACAAGCCGTGAGGTGAGCTGTCTGCTCAGACGCTCTGCTCACTGCAGAGGCCCTGACACTGGCTCAGTGCTATGATAGCACTGAGCATGCGTCAGGAGTACAGTCATGGCCAAAAGTTTTGAGAATGATACAAATATTAATTTTTACAAAGTCTACTGCTTCAGTTTTTATAATGGCAATTTGCATATACTCCAGAATGTTATAAAGAGTGATCAGCTTAACAGCAATTACTTGCAAAGTCAATATTTGCCTAGAAAATGAACTTTATCCCCCAAAACACATTTCAACATCATTGCAGCCCTGCCTTAAAAGGACCAGCTAACATCGTTTCAGTGATTGCTCCATTAACACAGGTGTGGGTGTTGATGAGGACAGGGCTGGAGATCATTCTGTCATGATTAAGTAAGAATGACACCACTGGACACTTTAAAAGGAGGCTGGTGCTTGGCATCATTGTTTCTCTTCTGTTAACCATGGTTATCTCTAAAGAAACATGTGCAGTCATCATTGCACTGCACAAAAATGGCCTAACAGGGAAGAGTATCGCAGCTAGAAAGATTGCACCTCAGTCAACAATCTATCGCATCATCAAGAACTTCAAGAAGAGAGGTTCCATTGTTGCCAAAAAGGCTCCAGGGCGCCCAAGAAAGACCAGCAAGCGCCAGGACCGTCTCTTAAAAGTGTTTCAGCTGCGGGATCGGGCTACCAGCAGTGCAGAGCTTGCTCAGGAATGGCAGCAGGCAGGTGTGAGTGCGTCTGCACGCACTGTGAGGCGGAGACTCTTGGAGCAAGGCCTGGTCTCAAGGAGGGCAGCAAAGAAGCCACTTCTCTCCAGAAAAAACATCAGGGACAGACTGATATTCTGCAAAAGGTACAGGGAGTGGACTGCTGAGGACTGGGGTAAAGTCATTTTCTCTGATGAATCCCCTTTTCGATTGTTTGGGACATCTGGAAAACAGCTTATTCGGAGAAGACGAGGTGAGCGCTACCACCAGTCTTGTCTCATGCCAACTGTAAAGCATCCTGAAACCATTCATGTGTGGGGTTGCTTCTCAGCCAAGGGAATCGGCTCTCTCACAGTCTTGCCTAAAAACACAGCCATGAATAAAGAATGGTACCAGAATGTCCTCCGAGAGCAACTTCCCCAACCGTCCAAGAACAGTTTGGCGATCAACAATGCCTTTTCCAGCATGATGGAGCACCTTGCCATAAAGCAAAAATGATAACTAAATGGCTCAGGGAACAAAACATAGAGATTTTGGGTCTATGGCCTGGAAACTCCCCAGATCTTAATCCCATTGAGAACTTGTGGTCAATCATCAAGAGACGGGTGGACAAACAAAAACCTACAAATTCTGACAAAATGCAAGCATTGATTGTGCAAGAATGGACTGCTATCAGTCAGAATTTGGTCCAGAAGTTGATTGAGAGCATGCCAGGGAGAATTGCAGAGGTCCTGAAGAAGAAGGGTCAACACTGCAAATATTGACTTGCTGCATTAACTCATTCTAACTGTCAATATAAGCTTTTGTTACTCATAATATGATTGCAATTATATTTCTGTATGTGATAAAAACATCTGACAAACACACATAAAAACCAGAGGGCAGCAGATCATGTGAAAATATAATATTTGTGTCATTCTCAAAACTTTTGGCCATGACTGTACAAGCCTCCCCGCCCCCAGGGGATGACGTTCCGTCTACTGCTGCAGTAGCAGCAGCAGCAGGAAGAGAAGAAGCCGGGAACTGCCGGAAGAAGAGAAAACTGGTGAAGTGGAGTCACGTGACCAGACCCTGGAGCCAGAAAGCAGCTGGGTGGAGGAAGGTGAGTATGTGCCTGAAGTGCTTCTTTCCACAGGTTAGTTTAAAGTGACAAACTATTAAAGGGAAAAGACTGCCCACTTGGCTATCGAGCTCGCTCTGATCTATAACCAACTGCCTGTAGATTACATTGCATTTTAAACTACTACTATTACTACTGTCACTATTACTACTACTACTACTACTATTACTACTACTACTACAATTACTATTACTACTACTTTTTATACTGGTAAAATATTCACCTGAAACTGTGTGGTTTGTATAGCGTTCTCCTGATATAATTATAATGGAAATGCTCATTTCTCTTCTGTTAATTTTCCAGTCAGTTTTACATTTGTCTCCTAGGGATGCTTTCAGAGCCTAGAGAAAAGCATTCTAATCCATTGTAAGTTATTTGGTATTGCTGAAACATGAAATTTACTGGTAAATGTGCTTAATTAGATTTCAATTTCCTTTTATGTTTCCGTGTTTTTCAGAATATATAATTTAGGAGAAGAGTTTGTTATGATGAAAAAGTAGATGCTCATATTCAGGATGTCCTCTTAGATTCATAATTACTGGTAAGACCTCCTGCAGCATGTATGGTCATTTAGGCCTTATTTATATGTCTGGTTTGGTTAGTGATTGTGAGCCCAAACCAGGTGTGGTTGAAAAACACAGAACAGGAGAAAATATTTTCAATAGACCTTATCTATGTGGAGGTTCCTCTCCTTGTTTTGTCTCACCATCAATTACTAAATACCGGTATGGGAACTAGGACTTACAGGAGAGATCAGATGAAACAATAAGTGATATGCTGTCTGTCACTTATCCTTCTTAATAATAAAGACCCCTTTACAAAGCTCAATTGAGCAGATGATTGTCGGGAGAGAAGTGTTCCTTCCCACCAATCACCTGCTCATCAGTAGAGGAAAAAGCTGCATTTATATGCAGAGATCACCTCCACAGTATAGGGAGGAGCGATCACTAATGCCATCGCTTGGCCACGTACAGAATCATTGTCAGCAGCAGAGTGCTGTTTAGATGATTTAAGTGACCGCACAAATGATGCTATGAAGGAGCATTTCTTCTCCAGATAGGTTATCCATATCAGAACTGTGGGGAGTTGATTTCTTGCACGAGGAGGACTGCGCTCACATAAGCGTTGCAACCTCTTCAAATAGCTGATTGGCGAAGGTGCCAGGGGTTAGACCCTATTGTTCTAATATTGATGATTTTGAAGATAAGTCATCAATACTGAAAAACTGGGAAAACCACTTTTGTTACTGAAAAAGTATTTCAGTAACAAAAGAATTACTTCACTCAAAATATTTTTCCATTAGTTATTGTGAGCCAAAACCAGTAGTGAACCCTACACAGAGATGGGAATAATGGAAAGATCTGCACCTGTTCTGTGTTTTTAATCTGTACCTAATAACTGATAGAAATAACTGATCAAATCACTGAAGCATGAACTTGGCCTAAAGATGGGTTTAGATGCTCCTATGTACAGCCAACACTTCCTTCCTGACAGTCGGCTGCTTGTTCAGTGAAGGAGACCTCTGCAGTTACATGTAGCAATCTCCTTTACAGTATGAGGACGAGGGATTGCTATTGTGATTTCTCGTCCCCATACACAATCATTGTTTCTGGACAGCAGATCGCTGTTTAGACAGCACAATCTGCTGCTCAGGAATAATGATTGATGTGCCTTCACAAATGACAGGATCACCAAATGAGCAAACCTTTTGCTCACTCAGGTGATCGGCGGCACATTTAGACAGGTAGATTGTCGGAAATGAGCGTTCGAGGGAACATTCATTCCTGATAATTAGGGATGAGCGAACTTTTGAAAAGTTCGGTTCGGCGAATTTTCTTGAAGTTCGGATTCGTACGATCCGAACCTAAAACGAACCTTGCTATAACGGCTGAATAATTGCTGCAACAATAATGGGAGTCTGGTAGAGTATAGTTTCGTTTACTTGCAGTTGCTATTACAATGAAAAAAGTAGAAAAAATCAAAGTGACTTCAACAACGGCGACGCAAAATATACGCATATTTGAGAATTTAAACTAATGCGTACGCTAATGTGAACATTCCTACTCAAGTAACGAACATACAGTGTAGCGTTGTCAAAGGTACGCTACTTAACTGAATATGTACGCATTAGCGTACAAATACACTGCGTCTGCGAACATTCCTACTCCAGTAACGAACATACAGTGTAGCGTAGTTAAAAGTACGCTACTTGACGGAATACGTACGCATTAGCGTACAAATCTTTAGCGTACTATTCGTACGTACGTACGCACGCACGACGTAGAGGCATAGCGATGGCAAGAAGAGCAGCTGCTTTTAGCTCAGAGGAGCTCAAATACATGGTCCGTGTCATGGACCGGGAGAACTATGATGGCCCACACCGCCATCAACATGTGCACAAAAAGGAGGTCATAGAGGTGGTGATCCGAGGCCTCCTACATAGGTGTAGGACTGTGCGGACCCCCGGCCAGATCCAACGCCGATGGTCGGATCTAAAAATAAAAACCCCAGAGTGGCTAAAGGAGATACGGGAGGAGATAAGAAGGGGTAAGTAACAAAATATTTAAAAAGTAAAATCATGTTAATAAATTAGTGTACTGTATTGTATATATACCAGTCAGGGTTGCCAACTGTCCACAAATTTCTGGACAGTCCGTAAAAATAGGCAACTTTTTTCCTATGTCCATGAAAAAAATATAGGGGTCCGTGATTTTTTAGAGGCTGGTGATACTAGATTATTTTGGTGGTAATTATCATCATTTTTCAGCTCACAGTAAATGGTGGTAATGAGTTCTGATCAGTATATTGAGCTATAGACCTTTATTACTTTATATTTATCCTTCATTATGGTTTTCAAATTTTTCCTTTAAAAATGTTGACCGTTCATGATTTTGGGATAAGTTGTCCAAAGTTGTCCAGAAAAAAAAAAAATTTTGGTTGGCAACCCTGATACCAGTGCCAATAATGAAAACCGTATAGAAGGACAACGTGGGCGTGCGTGGTGCGCTGAAGAAATTTTCTTTCATGCTAGGCCACGCCTCTAACTCCACTCAAACAAGTGAAGATATTCTCAGATACGTGCCCCTTCACAGTAATTTGCCTTAGGCTACTTTCACATATGTGGTGGTGATCCGGCAGGCTGATCCGCGGTATTTGCCCTGCAAATTCCTGGCGTTCTTGCTGGATAGCGGCCGATTCAGCACCGTCACCCATTATTGTTGATGGGGTTGGCCATTCTCCTTTTTGTGTCAGGCAAATGTTTTTACTACCCCGCCTGAACCCCAGCCACAGAGGAGCCCACCTGCCACTCCAACAGCCCCCGAGGTAGAAGGTAGGTAGACTGCCGAGACTGACCTCTCTAAACCCCCCACCAAACCACCCTCGCAGCCGGCCAATAAAACACACAACTCCTTAAGTTGGGTAATGGTCGGTCACAGCTTTATTTTCTTATCTTATCCAAAACTTCAACTTGCTGACCATAAACACCATAACCCGGAGTATTGAAGTGCTATGCCCCACAGCGTTCTGTGGGCAAGTCTGCCTTCTTCTCCGTCTGAAATCGTCAACCGACCTCTGCTATGACTTGCAATGTAAAACACTGAAACAAACCAGAAATGAATCAGAAAAAGTAAAGAAAAAGATGAAATAATGGGGAAGGGAGGGTGGGAAGCTTTCAGTGAAGATGCTGGAGAAAGAGGCCGTCCCCCTATCAGGGCCATCCTTTTAACCCCTTAGCCGCTACCACCACCTCAGCCAACCAGGACACAGGGGTGTGGGTTAAAAGAAACACCCTCTTGCTGGTAATTAGAAACAGTGTCCACAAGAGAAACACCCCCGTGGGCAGAACCATTTTTTCCCCTTACTGCAGGCTGAGTTCATTAACCCTTTAATGCACCACCGCTCATCAGTCATAGACGCCTTCACTTAGTCACCTCGGCGTCCGCTAAAATCAAAAGTGTAATTGGTGGAACTTCTGTCTTCAAAATAGAATCTAAATTTATGCTTTATCTTTTGTAGCTCCAAACGTCAGGGAGGCAGAGTTTTCCCCAGGACCCTGGGAGGACCACGCCGTATGGGTGTCTAGTAAGTACAAAGCCATAATTCACATAAGTGAAATATTCTCAAGCACTAGGATCATGTCACCCAACATGTTATGATAACTAGACTGTGTACACATTATGTTCTCCAAGTGGTTAGTGAAGCCAACATATCACAATAATTTTAAAATCAAGGTAGTGAAAGAAGTAGAAACTGGTTTCCAAAAATATTTAAGAAAAAGGTGACATACATCACATAATATTATAGTACATTGGCAATCTCTTTTTAACAAAGCGAGAAACAGCCCTGCACCTCACATAGATCCAGAGATCTGCCCCAATTACTCTGCTACATCAAGCTGGTTACTCAAGGGTAGTGTGACTATTGTCTATTCTGCTGCATGTCAAGACTCCTGTCCATCTCTCCCTATCACAGCTCAGGACAGGAGGCAGTTGAAGATTTAAACTGAGCATGTGCGGCCTTCTCAGTGAGCAGGTCTAAGAAATAAGAAAAAAATAGCTCCATAAAAATACATTTCACTGAACAATTGAGTCAGTTCTAGTAGATACACAAAATATTTAATGACATGCAACAGCTAAAGTATTCAGATCCAGGTGCTGCAATGAAAGTTTAGAATATTTTTTGTGGGACAACCCTTTTTAACTTGATAATACTGATTATATAACTGTTCCCATCCCTACAGATATACCCACTGATTTCGAAGTCGAGGCAGCCCTGAGGCGATTCGGGGACAAACTCCAGGCTGCCTCCCGCCTCATTAGAAGCCTCCACCTGGACCACCAGGAGCTTCTTCAGATGATGGACACACGCCGTCAACGGTCTATTTAATTTTTTTGGTATTTATGTTTTGTTTTTTTTTGGTCAATTCCAATTGTTATTATTAATTATTATTATTATTATTATTATTATTATTATTATTATTATTATATATTATTATATTATTATTAGTAGTAGTATTACTACTAAAATTATTCAGAACATGTTTTTTGATTTTTTTTTCAACACCTTTAACCCCTTCCTGACATACTGTGAAGAAATCCTGTTATGAAACATATATTGACTTGTACGTAAAGTGCAAGTGCTGCCAAAAATTAAGCGGAACAGGCACTCCAATACAACGGGTATAAAGAAGGGCGTCATTCACATTGTGGAACAATTGTTCTTGTCGTGGGACTCATACACTCATAAAGCCTATGCACAAAGTGACAAGTCTGCCAAAAATTACAAGGAACAGGCACTCAGATACACCTTTTATTACACATAAAGGAGGGCATCAGTCACACCCGTGAAAAATTAAGATTGATGGCCTGGTGGTGAACAGACCCTTGAAAACATTATGGTAGAAGGCCTGGTGGTGAACAGACCCTAAAACATTATTTTGGAGGGACTGGTGGTGAACAGACCCTTGAAAAAATTATGGTTGAAGGCCTGGTGGTGAACAGACCCTTGAAAACATTATGGTAGAAGGCCTGGTGGTGAACAGACCCTAAAACATTATTTTGGAGGGACTGGTGGTGAACAGACCCTTGAAAAAATTATGGTTGATGGCCTGGTGGTGAACAGACCCTAAAACATTATTTTTGAGGGACTGGTGGTGAACCAGTAGGGTTGAGAAGAGACAAGTTGAGGAGGAGGAGGAGGCAGCACTTGATTGCACCCAGTATGTTTCCAAATAGACAATTGATGGTGGGGGCATTAGTAAGAGCAGTATTCTTTTGGACCCAGAAGGGCCTAGTACAGAGAACTGAAGTTGGAAGCTAAGAATATGCACGCTTGTAAAAATCAGTTTTTATACATGACAAAAAGTTGATGTTGAGTTCAGCACAGGACAGTCAACGTTAAAAAAACCCCTCTAACATTACAGCTAGTCTAGTAGGATACGGATACGGTGAAATAGACAGACAACCTCACCCACAGAATCCATGAGGTGAAGAAAGGACATTTAAAAAGGCACAGATTCAAGAAGGCTTTATGCCAGTTCCATTATCCAAAAATACGTGTCCAATTTTCATGAAATGGACACCTCACTGCCACTCGCTTTACAAATTGACGCAACTACTCTGGTGTAAAACCAGTTGAATCTGGGCCTATGGCTGTTGGCAAGACATATATATATATCTTTGTTACACCAGTTTGATGTCCTAACCGAGTGCAGCGCCCAAACCAATGGATGTATGCTTTTGTTTTTTTTTAGTGCTGTCACCAGCTGGCTTAAAGGATAAGTCCGTGCAATTTATAAGGCCCCATTCACACGACCGTAAGTGAATGGGGCCGTATCTATCCGCAAAATTGCGGATAGATACGGCCCCATTCACTTACAGTCGTGTGAATGGGGCCTAAGTTTCTGGGTCAAATAAGGGCACAGAAAGTAATTAATTGCCTGGACTTATCTTTTAAAATGGGTAGGGGAAAAACCCCTGATGGGGTATGGGAGTGACCTTCCCACCCTCTCTTTGGTCACTCCCAAAAAACCTCACCCTATGGGTACCTTCACATGGGGCTGCGGGTCTGCTGAGTAAAATCCACAGGGCATTTTTATACCGTTCACCAAACGGCGTTCAGTACTATGGTGCCGTCCGGACATACGCAGTTCTGCGCTGAACTGGGTATTTGCGTCCAGCCCCATAGTACGGAAGGTGGCATAAAATCAGCCAACGATGCGCTGTGGATTTTAGGCAGCAGAGAACCCCAAAAAAGCATCCCATTGTAAAGGCACCCGTAAATAAGGCAAGTAAACCTGCCATTCAGCAACTGTTTGTTGCTGTAACTAAGTGTGGAGGTTTTTTATATCACAGTTGAAGGACAGCAGCCTCCGTGATATATACCCCATAGACAGCCTTATTCCACGCATGACTGCATGAGAGGCGTGAAATCATTCGCACAGAGAAGAACCCCATCGGGATTTGCGGTGCGAGATTTTACTACTCTCATGATATCAACAAAATACCTCAAGAACAGTTAGTACCCGCTCACAAAACGGTGAGTAGTGTTCCTTGGCACATAAGCCAGGGATAGAACCCCACGGCTATAGTTCACAATAGGTGAAATCCCCACTTTGTGAAGCATAGTCGTGGGGATTATTTTAGGGATGGTACTGTTCTTGGGGTATGGGTTGGACGGTGCACCGGTGTGAGGCATTAAGCTGGTGTGGAGATGTTAAATGGCCAACACACCATGGGCATGAAATTTGGAGATGGGGTTCTGTTTATTTAAATGTATCCGAATTAAGTATGGAATTTTTAAGGTGATTTTTTTTTTAATTTGGGGTCTAAGGGGGGAACATTACTTAATAAGTTAAATTACGGATTTTTACGTTGGGCACATATTTGGGATCTTAAGGTCATTTTCTTGGACACACGGATTGCCATGCAAGACGGGTGACTGATGACTTAGTCATTCACATCAGGCAGGGGGGTGGTATAATCCGATGTAATCCAGGCACGATTCATCTTTATAAAAGTCATCATCTCAACACTGTGGCAAGAGAGCCTCGTTCTTTGCGGTGTTACAATGTTACCCGCCACACTGAACACCCTCTCTGACGCGACACTACTGGCTGGGCAGGACAGCAGAGCCAAAGAAAACTCTGCCAGTTGAGGCCAAATGTCCAGTTTCTCTGCCCAGTACTGCACGGGGTCGGTGACACTTTGGGGCAGGGTACAATCCAGGTAGGCAGTGACCTGGTGGGTGAGCTCATGCTGGTCCACGCCATGAGTCCGGTGTTGTGTCCCCTCTTCAGCAGCTGGCTGCATGAAATCGCTCATCAGCGTTTGGAGGCTGTAGCGACTTCTCACGCCTCCACTAGTGGTGGTGGTAGTGGAGCGCGCTGGTTCCCCCCGAGCGGATGTTGTCTGGGAACCTGGCTGGTCTCGCTGGTAAGTAGAGACCAGCTGTCTGGTGAGTAGGTCCCGGTAGTACCCCAGTTTTGCCTCCCTCTCTGATGGTGGGAAAAATTCCGCCATTTTGCGGCGGAAGCGAGGGTCCACCAGGGTGGCCAGCCAGTATTGGTCCCTCTGGCGGATGTCCACAATCCGGCTGTCACTCCTCAGACACTCCCGTAGGCACCTTGCCATCTGCACCAAGGACAATGAGCGCCTCTCCTCTCCACTGTCCTCGGTATAGTTCCAGGGTCTGCTGGGGTCTTCCTCCGCTTCCTCTACCACCTCATCCTCCATCTCCTCCTGTGATTGAGAGGCAGAGAAGCCAGGTGGCGGTGTGTGGAATGGCTGGGCATGGACATCTTCCTCCTCCTCACCCTCCATCTGCACTTCATCCATCTCTGGGCTCAAGGCGATGTTCAGCCTTGGAGTGGTGGCCTGGGAATCCTCGCTGATGATGCTTTTCAGCGCACTTTCCAGAACATGGACGAGTGGGATGATGTCATTGATCCCATAGTCATTCCTGCTCACAAACAAAGTTGCGTCCTCAAAAGGGATCAACAATTGGCAGACTTCACGCATCATCTGCCAGTGTGTGACTTGGAAGTCGCAGTGTGGCGTGAAGCTGCCTGATTGCCCCATGAGGTAGTCTGTAACGGCTGACCTTTGCTCGTACAGGCGGTCCAGCATATGGAGGGCAGAATTCCAGCGTGTTGGCACGTCGCAGATTAGCCGATGTTGGGGCAGACTGCGCTGTCTCTGGATCCTGAGCAGGGTGTTCCTTGCAGTGTAGGAGTGGCTGAAGTGTTTGCACACTCTGCGTGACATCCTCATAAGGTCTTGTAGTGCAGGAAATGATCGAAGAAACCTGTGCACTATGAGGTTTATCACATGTGCCATACAAGGTGTATGACTTAGCCCTCCCTGCTGCAATGCAGAGACAATGTTCCTCCCATTGTCTGCTACCACACTTCCCACCGTTAGTTGACGTGGGGTCAGCCATTGATCTACCTCCTCCCTGATGGTCCGGAGGAGCTCCTGCCCACTGTGTCTCCTTTCACCCAGGCTCACCAAATGGAGCACAGCCTGAGAGCGCCGGGCCTGACATCGGTGGTAAGACACCGGGGCAGGTTGTAATGCAGTAGAAGCGGCGGATGTTTGCAAGGTGGTGGAGGCAGAACTTCTGCTTCCCGCTGCTGGCCCCCTAAAGCACCGTGGAGGTGACAGTGGCAAGAATGGGCCAACTTCCTGATGGTCTTCTGGGAGGATGTTGACCCAATGGGCAGTAACAGACATGTACTGCCCTTGGCCATAATTTGAGGACCAGACATCAGCACTCAGGTGCACACTCTTGGACACCGAGAGTCCCAATGAGTCGCCCACCTTTTTCTGCACATAACTGTGCAGTGATGGGACAGCTTTTGCAGAGATGTAGTGGCGGCTGGGGACTCGCCATCTGGGGTGCGCACACACCATGAAATCCCTAAAAGGCTGGGAGTCCACGAGGTTGAAGGGCAGGGACTGAAGCACCAGCAGCTTAACCAGGTGTCCGGTCAGTTTCTGGGCCATGGGATGGCTGCTGGAATACACCTGACGTCTGCCCATGGACTCAGTCAGGGATTGCTGCCTCATTAGCGGTGTACATGGCAGTGACACTGTGCTGCTGCTGGCAACTGAGGCTGACGAGCCCTGAGTTCCAGTGAGAGGATGCTGCATGATGGGATCTGCAGTGTATGGTGCATCATGACAGGAGGTGGTATTGGGGTCACGGTTCTTCCAGGCCTGTTGGTGTTGCCTTTCCATATGCTTTCGCATGGATGTTGTCCCCAGATTATCACCCCTACCACGACTGACCCTCTCATTGCACAGCAGGCACAAAGCAATATGCTTATCTGTCCCCAGGCGGAAGAACTGCCAGACGACTGAGGACCGTGGTTTGCTGACAGCCACGGGGGGTCTTGCTGGCTGTTGACTGCCACTGCTGCCTGAGGGTGCCCTCTCAGGACCAAGGCTTTGAGAGGGTGATCTCTGCCTGGTAGCTTGTCTTCTACCCCTCCCTCTTGTGCCTCGGTTGCTTGCAATAGTGGGATGTTGCTGTGTCGGTGGCACCTCTATTTCCTCCAACGACGATGCTGAGGATAATGCTGCTTGAGGGCGCCACGTCCGATCAGCGACATCATCATCAAAGTCAGGACCACTGCTACTTTCCTCCGGTGGCTGGGACAGGATATCTGGTGTGGCACTGGATGCCCCTCCCTGGCTCTGTTGACTGCTTACAGCCAACACTTCCTCTGGAGTCTCAGTACCTTCCACCCGCTGACTTTGGTGGACTTCCTCCTCCTCCTCATCACTAAAAAGTGGTAGAGACTCCAAGGGCAGATCAAGGTTTGCAAAGAGTTCCCTGGCAGAAGGTGCCCCAAAGGAGAGTGGCATTCTAATAACAGGGGATGGGGCAGAGGACTCTCGCTGACCGTCCCATGTAAGGGTGGTGTCAGATGATCCAGCGGATGCTTGACTCCTCGTTTGGGAGCTTTGGGCGGTGGAACTGGAGGATTGGGTAAGCCAATCTAGAACCGCTGGCTGTGTGGTTCTTACTTGACCAGTGGCCGTCAGGGGTAGCTGCACCCTGCTGCCACGCCTGTTACCCCGGCTGCCACCGGGCCTGGTGCTGCCACTTCTTCTACCCTCACCGCCTCCTGTTGCACTCCTTGCCTGGGAAGTGCTGGAAGTAGGACGCTTGGACATTTTTTTATTGTGTGGGGGAAAATGTAATGATATATTTTTTTTATACTTTTTTAAACTTTTTTTTTTATAACTTTTTTATCTTTTTTTAACTTTTTTATTTTTTTTAATTTGTTTATAACTTTTTTTGAAGTTTTTTTTAACTGTTTTTGTTGTGGCTTAACGGGGTTGACAGCACCCAGCTGAGCAGCAACGTGTAGCGTGTACGGTCACAGAACAGGAATGCTACCTGTCCTGACTCTTTTCTCTCACAATTTTTTTTCTCACCCTATCTCTCCCTAGATGACACAATTTTTTTATTTATATGACTTCCTCTCCCTATCTCTACCTATCTCTTGCTTTCTCAGCCTCTTTCCCTATCTATCACCTTAACTTCTATATCTAGCTTTCTCTTCCTCTCTCCTGCTTTTCTCACTAAACCTTTCTATTTCTTCTCTATCTCTCCCTGTATCTATCTACTTGTTTGACTATCTATCTATCTATCTATCTATCTATCTATCTATCTATCTATCTATCTATCTCTTTTTCCTCTCTATCTATTGAGCTCCGTTCTCTTTGATGTCTGAAGACGCACTGACAAAATGTCGGCGCGATCAGGCACTTCCTGGTCTGTGTGGGTGACGTCACACATCTTTTTTTTCACAGAAAACCAGGATACAAGGGATTATAGGAGTAATAATCCCTTGTATCCTGGTCTATTCTGTGAAAAAAGTACAGTTTTGCGTCGCCGTTTTTTTTTTACCAGATTCGTTAAGAATCTGGTTCGTTACGGTTCGGTTCGCTCAAAATAACGGCGACGCAAAATATACGCATATTTGAGAATGTAAACTCAAATATGCGTATATTTAGGGTAAGGAATACGGCATATTCCATACCCTAAATATACGCATATTTGAGAATGTTCGCTAATGTGTACGCATTTTATGAATTCTAACGCATTAGCGTACGTATTAGCGTACGCATTAGCGTACATTCTCAATAAATATGCGTATATTTGGCGTCGCCGTTATTTTAACCAGATTCGTTACGAACTTTCTCAAAATTCGGTTCGGTGACGAACCGAACTTTTGGGAAAGTTCGTAACGAATCTGGTTCGTTACGGTTCGGTTCGCTCATCCCTACTGATAATCTTCCCAATTATCATGCAGTGAAAATCTACCTTTACTCATGTTTTAAAATTCACCAGACTAAAATAGTGCATTATAAGCATCTAAATAGGTTATATAGAGCTCACATTCCTCACAGCTGCCGTGCAAATCTGGAAGCTAATTACAGAATGCCATTTACAGCAGTCTTTATGCTGTTAATGCACCTGAAGGCACAAGTTATCGTAGAACAATATGTCTGCTGAAAGCTAAGAAGAGACGTCAATGCGGATTTAAAAATTAAAGCCCATTTAAAAGAATTTCAGACTTGTCACAAATTATAATTAATGTTGTCTGGATACTAAGGTTGTTAAAATAAAGGTGCAAATCAAGTATATGGTGCAGTAATGTTCTCATTCAGCTCTCATCAGCTTTTTCCAGTTGGCTTCAGATGGGTCTCAGTATCTAGATTTTCCACTTACAATTTTTTTGGCAGACTTCTAGGAAATGTCAAGTTGTTTTTTCTTAAAATAGCAGTTCCCTTTGAAATTTCTTATAACCACTAAGAATTTATCATGCACTAGAGACAGTTTTCATCTTTCTGGAGGTGAGTTACATACATTTCCCCAAGGAACACTTCATTCAGGACCTCTTTCACACATCAGCAAATTACATATGTGTGCTGTCCATGCTCTCCACAGATCCATTGATTTTAATAAATTTATTCTCACATCCTTGTTTTTACATTGACCTAAAACAATGGAAGCATGCTCTACTTAAGTCTCTTGGACTAAACATGCTCATTGAAGTTGATTTGTCCATGAAAACAACTAGCAGAACATGGATGGTACCATTGACCATTGGTAGAAGATGCTTTGGCAATTCCTTTTTCAGCATAGCAATGACCAGGAAATGCGGATGAAATATTAATGGCAGAAATGGACACACTGACCATCAACAGATCCTTCACAGACATCTTCAAGGACAAAACACTGTGTTGTCATGGACATTGTCACGGACATGTGAAAGAGTCCAAAGAATCCTTTCTCTACTGAATCTCTGAATTATCCAAAGCTTATTCTGCAATTTAAAATGTCTATTTGATTGTTGATGTACAACATTATATCTGCAGATATGCATACTTTCACTAATAGATTAGTTGCACTTTAAAAAATGGACTGAAGAAAAAATGTCCAGTGTCTATATTTCTGATTTCACTTAAATTATTTTTTTATTTCCTCTTAAATTATTTCAGGGCACATTAGCTGAACCTGTCAGAATTTTCCTAACCATCACTTTGCCTTGTGCTAAGACAGATGTTAAGGAGACTCCTATGTAGGTTAAAATAATTCATACAAAGTTTTACTGGGTAGCTCAATTTCATGTCATATGTGCCCTTAATTGCTCTACCGCTGCAGCACTCCTTTCCCAGTGGGATTCAGCTATAAATAGGGACAGGAAATTGTACCATTCAATCAATGTCCATGTGATTTGCAATCACTCCCAGATGCCCATTAAATTACAAATATGGAGACAACATATTCCAGATATGTGTATGAGTTGTTAATTTCAACATTTTCAGAATGAGTGATCCAAGACAGTGTGGGTTGGTAGGTGAGATTTAATGACTTATCAGGTAAAGTACATGTCTGACATTCAAACACAATGGAATACATGCTTATACCTACTGAAGACGAACGTAGAGCAAAATGATGGCATATAAGCCAACATAAAATGTACAGCACAATATATAGTGCACTATAACATATAGTAAAGAAATATCATAGTCATTTCACTCTCATTAAATATCGGATTATGTCTTTCATGTTCATAAGATGGTATTGAAGAATTCTAACATTATCCAAAGTAAAGGACCAGCTAATGTGTATAACGTTGTCTGAACTTTCTTCTGATGGCAGATATTGGGGAAAGAAGAACTGGGCTGATTTGGGTTTCAATATGCCCAATTTGTTGGTTCTCAGGGGAAATGTTCTGCCACCACAGGTGTCTGTCAGCACCTTACTCCCTTCTGCTCCTCGAGAACACATTCACACTTGGCTCAGCATGTATGGAGGAATAACTGTCAGATAAATGAACAGTCGGCCAACAGTTAGATAAAGTGTAGAACCAGATGAGAACACAGGAAGTTTTCTTCCTTTCATGTCTTTGAGCTGACTTCTGTTATTATCCTTAAAGGTGTTGCTCACCCCAAGGGACATTTTGTACAGGCCGCCCAGCATGGCCAGAGCCATAACTAATCCCTGCCACTGGGTTCTGGCTGCATCCCTGACAGCTCTGCAGGTCCCAGGTCTCCCTGCATCATCATCCATTTTGAGCTGGTCATGTGACTGCTGCAGCCAATGATTGGCCAGAGCAGTGATTTGTCATCCATATGTCACATGACCAAGCGACCTGACGCATTGGTGACACATCACTTCTGCAGCCAGTCATGTGACAGCATCAAGATGGATGTTGAAGCAGAGAACCCAATACTTCCAGAGTTAGCAAGGCAGCGATGGAGCTGGAACCCAGCAGTGAGGATCAGGTAAGTATGATCACCACAGGTCCTGCCGCACTGGAGGTTCTGTAGTAAACAAACTCTGGTGTGAAAAACCTCCTTTAATGTATAATATAGCAAATGAGCTCTCATATGTGCCATAATAATTTCCAGACCACAACATATGAAAGCATGTTACATATACAGTAATAAAGACTGAACTTTAAATATTAAATAGTATTGAATTATGATAAATACATTACTGACTGCTATTTATATGTTAAAGACACACACCACATGTTTCACATCCCTTCCTGTCCCTATCCCTTCCTACTGGTGGATCAGTGGTTAGCACTGGTGCCTTGCAGCAGTGGGGCCTTATGTTTGAATCGGAACATCTGCATGGAATTTGTATTTTCTCCCTGTGCTTGCGTGGGTTTCCTCCCACACTCCAAATACATACTGTTATAGAACTTAGACTGTGAGCCCCATTGAGGACAGCTTGATGCAAATGGTGGAGCGTGCTGGCTCAAATATTTGTCTTGTTTGCTGACTTGTCATTTGATGAAGAAGATGCACAAATGACAAAACACATTATACTAATAATACATAGTACATAGTAACAGAGTTTGTAAGGCCGAAAAAAGACATCTGTCCATCCAGTTCAGCCTGTTTTCCTACAAGTTGATCCAGAGGAAGGCAAAAAAAAACCCTGTGAGGTAGAAGCCAATTTTCCTCACTTTAGGGGGAAAAATTCCTTCCCGACTCCAATCAGGCAATCATAATAACTCCCTGGATCAACGACCCCTCTCTAGTAACTATAACCTGTAATACCCTCCAGAAATACATCCAGGCCCTTCTTGAACTCTTTTAGTGAACTTACCATCACCACCTCCTCAGGCAGAGAGTTCCATAGTCTCACTGCTCTTACCGTAAAGAATCCTCTTCTATGTTTATGTACAAACTTTCTTTCCTCCAGACGGAGATGATGTCCCCTCGTCACAGTCACAGTCCTGGGGATAAATAGATCATGGGAGAGATCTCTGTACTGACCTCTGATATATTTATACATAGTTATTAGATCTCCCCTCAGTCGTCTTTTTTCTAAAGTGAATAACCCTAATTTTGATAATCTTTCTGGGTACTGTAGTCCACCCATTCCAGTTATTACTTTAGTTGCCCTCCTCTGAACCCTCTCCAGCTCTGCTATGTCTGCCTTGTTCACAGGAGCCCAGAACTGTACACAGTACTCCATGTGTGGTCTAACTAGTGATTTGTAAAGTGGCAGGACTATGTTATCATCACGGGCATCTATGCCCCTTTTGATGCAACCCATTATCTTATTGGCCTTGGCAGCAGTTGTCTGGCACTGGCTTCTACAGCTTACTTTGCTGTTCACTAAAATTCCTAGGTCCTTTTCCATGTCAGAGTTACCCAGTGCTTTACCATTTAGTATGTACTGGTGACTTGCATTATTCCTTCCCATATGCATAACCTTACATTTGTCAGTGTTAAACCTCATCTGCCACTTTTCTGACCAAGCCTCCAGTCTATCCAGATCCATCTATAGCAGAGCAGTCTTCCTCTGTGTTAATTACTTTACACAGTTTAGTGTCATCTGCAAAAATTGATATTTTACTATGCAAACCTTCTACAAGATCATTAATAAATATATTGGAGAGAATAGGACCCTATACAGACCCCTGTGGTACCCCACTAGTGACAGTGACCCAATCTGAGTATCTACCGTTAATAACCACCCTCTGTTTTCTATCACTGAGCCAGTTACTTACCCACATACAGACATTTTCTCCCAGGCCAAGCATTCTCATTTTGTATACTAACCTTTTATGTGGTACCGTGTCAAACGCTTTGGAGAAGTCCAAATATACGACATCCATTGAGTCGCTGTGGTCAAGTCTAGAACTTACCTCCTCATAGAAACTGATTAAATTGGTTTGACATGACCGATCCCTCATGAAGCCATGCTGATACGGAGTTATTTGCTTATTTTCATTGAGGTACTCCAAGATAGCATCTCTGAGAAAACCCTCAAACAGTTTACCCACGACAGATGTAACTTACCGGCCTATAGTTTCCGGGCTCTGTTTTTGGACCCTTTTTGAATATTGGCACCACATTTGCTATGCGCCAATCCTGTGGAACACTCCCCGTCAGTATAGAGTCCTTAAATATCAGAAATAAGGGTCTGTCGATGACATTACTTAATTCTCTTAGGATACGGGGGTGTATGCCATCCGGTCCTGGTGATTTGTCTATTTTAATATTTTTAAGACGTTGCTGTACCTCTTCCTGGGTCAGAGAGGACACTTTTAAAGGGGAATTTACTTTTATACTCTGCATTTCATCTGACAGTTTATTTTCCTCAGTGAATACAGTGGAGAAAAAGTTATTTAATAGCTTTGCTTTCTCCTCATCGCTCTCTGCAACTCCCCCCTCATTACTCTGTAAGGGGCCGACACCTTCAGGTTTATACTTTTTAGTATTTATATAATTGAAGAACATTTTAGGGTTAGTTTTACTCTCTTTGGCGATTAATCTCTCGGTCTCTAGTTTGGCTGCTTTTATTTGTCTTTTACATATTCTATTTTTTTTATAGTTTTTCAATGCTTCCTCGCTCTCCTCCTGTTTTAGTGATTTAAATGCTTTCTTTTTGTCATTTATTGCTTTCTTTACAGCTCTATTTATCCACATTGTTTTTTTCTTGTTCCTTAACCTTTTATTCCCATAAGGTATGTACCTCTCACAATTAGATATTAGGATGCTTTTAAAAATCTCCCATTTTGTGGCTGTAGTTTTATTTTTGAGGACTTTGTCCCAGTTAGTTAGGCCTATGGCCTCTCTTAGTTGGCTAAATTTAGCTTTTTTGAAGTTTGGTATTTTTGTTCCTCCCTGAAGAAACACTCTTTTGAATGACAATTGGAAGGTTATTATGTTATGGTCACTGTTTCCCAGGTGTCCCCCGACCTGCACATCTGTTATTCTGTCAGGTCTATTGGTTAATACTAAGTCCAGTATGGTCGTCCCTCTAGTCGGGTCCTGAACCAGTTGGGAAAGGTAATTGTCTTTGGTTATTGCCAAGAACCTGTTTCCTTTATGAGATGTACAGGTTTCAGTTTCCCAGTCTATATCTGGGTAGTTGAAGTCCCCCATAATAACAACCTCATTATGATTTGCTGCCTCGTCTATTTCATTTAGAAGTAGATTTTCTGTGGTCTCTGATATATTGGGTGGTTTATAATAAACCCCTATTAGTATTTTATTATTGTTTTTGGCTCCATTTATTTCTACCCACAGTGACTCCACATCTTCATGTCCCTCACTTATATCTTCCCGCAGTGTGGGCTTTAGACAGGACTTTACATAAAGGCAGACCCCTCCCCCTCTCCGGTTTTGACGATCCTTTCTAAAAAGACTGTAACCCTGTACGTTAACTGCCCAGTCATAGGTATCATCCAGCCATGTCTCAGTTACTCTCACTATGTCATAGTCCTCCTCAAACATCACTAATTCCAGTTCACCAGTTTTATTAGCTAGGCTTCTGGCCTAATAATAATAATCAAAATTTTAAAAAAATCTTAAACTACAGAAAAATTACATTAATTTTGAATCTTTTAAAGCAATGGCCTACATTTGGTGCATTTGGAATAAATCAATATTGATCCTGACTCTGCATACATGCTGTCCTTGAGGAAGTAACCACTCACCATGATCTAGTGACAGCTCTAGTCTGGTGACCTTAGGCCAATAATATCCAATCTAATTATCGCTGAGGAATCCCAAGAAGTATTTTCACTCCTGCGGAATAATGGCATTTCTGCCTCAAAGATGCTTGGTGTAGGGGCAGGCAAAACATTCTATAATTCATGTTCACTGCTATAATTTGGCTCAGGTTTTGCAAAACATCTTTGAGCATTCTGAAATCAATGTGGTTTTGCTATTGTAAAAATGTAATGCCACAAAGTTTGGGGTAATACTATTGTGTTCTTTAGTCGCTGCATTTCATATGCTTCATATGCGATTTTATGAAATGTTATGTATGTCACTTGTATAATGTGATCTTATCCAGCAGGGGGAGGTATTGGTTAGCAATATCTGGCTGTAACAGTTCATAGAGCACCATCTCTGGAATAGGGGAATAGTTCATAGAGCACAATCTCTGGAATAGGGGAGTTCATAGAGTCCCAAGTGATCCCAGATGGCAGAGTGAACTGCAACATAGCTTCTACAGACATTGTGGTGAAGTGAGGGAATATGACTAAAGACACCCTCATCACTAGATAACCACTAGGTTAGCAACATCTAAGTGCTGAACTGTAGCCATCCAATCTGCCATCATATCTCCTCAGTTGGTGTCAGAGAAGAATTGCAATAAAGCCTGCTGCTACTGTATGTATTTGAAGTTCTATATTGCACTTAGTAAAAAGGACTTTGTTATGTTCAACTCTGGCCTCAATGTTCAATGCTACACATTTCACTGCAATGAACCCCAGGAAGTGACAGCCTGAGGGAGGACACAATTACACTACATCAGGGTCAGTACCACTTCCATCCTCTACACCAGCTCCCACGCGGACTCACTGCAAAAGTGTCATGTTGATGGTCTGTTCTGGGAAACCATATGATCAGGACTCATGTAAATTAGTTGGGTAACACTTCTTTAGATGGATAAATGTATCAGTTGGGTAACACTTCTTTACATGGATAAATGAGAGATCTGTATGGAACAGACAGCAGAGGAAATGTGAAAATCCCATAGGAAACATCTGCTCAGTGTTCTACAAAAAGCAAGTTCATTTAAGTTGACATATTTGTGATATGCAGTGCTTGGTTAAAGCATTTAACTGCAAAAAGTCACCAACCTTGTCCTTCACATAGGGACACATAGGGATAAATGTTGATATAAGCAAGAGCAGTCTCAATTGTATGCGTAGAATACTCATGACGTTTCAAAATCTCACTCTGAATCTGCATATGTAAGCTAATAAGAAGATAGGATCTATTCCCAGTTTTAAAAATTTCTGACATGTCATTATCATGAAATCAACTGCATCTGCTGTTCATATTAGGTTATGTTCACATCTGTGTCTGAGGCTCCGTTGCAGGTCCCTTTAAAAATGTCAGACTAAATAGGGCAGTAAAATGTTAACTTCCCTTTTTGTAACCCAATGAACCCCTTTATAGTCAACGGGATCCATCTGGCGGAGTTAGTTGAAGTTGTGTGCCGGATCCAGCACTTCTGTCATTCTCGTTGTTCTACAGAACAACAGAAATAAAAAGCGATGATGTGGACTTAGCTCTAGATAGTTTTCAAGAGGAAAACAAGATCAAATCGTAATTTGTTTTATTTTACATTTATATTTTATATATGAAGAATCATAAAAAATTGTCCCTATTCCTTTAAGGCTTTAGAATAATTCTTCCAGAGAACATTAGCCAGGCAGAAAAGCTTTCAACAGAATTACTAATGAAACTCTTTTATACCACAGTGAATATGAGGTAGATGAACAATTTCAGTGACAATCAATCCACTAAGCTAAAGAGCTTCAAAAAGATTGGTATCAACAATGATTAGCATGTAAACACAGCTTGTCTCAAATTCAGTTATGCAGTAATTTGCCCTCGAGGTCCTATTGAGGTAATATTTGTAAATGTATACTGTGCAGATTTGTTACAGTAATTAGATTTGTAATTTCGCTATGTAAATGCATCAGTGTCAGAGCGAGTACAACAAGCAATAGAGAATAAAAAAAATATATTCCCACATGAATCCTACGATAGTGAATCCAGTCAGTTAAGACTGTCTATAACCGCCAAAACCAGCCTTTCTGGGGAGGGGCATCATATGTGTTAAAAGTATGGCATATATCACGTGTCATACAACAGATTACACAGGCTAAGTGCATTAACTGAACCGGATACATAATAGTTAGTGCTAAGCGAATCAAAGTCAGGATAAATTCCATTCTTTGTGAAATTGAATTTCCTTGTGCTTCATGGTTGCAAATCAGTTTTACCTGAAATAGAGTAAAAAAAAAATAAAAATACCTTATTAGAGATGAGCGAGCACTAAAATGCTCGGGTGCTCGTTATTCGAGACAAACTTTTCCCGATGCTCAGGTGCTCGTTTCGAGTAACGAACCCCGTTGAAGTCAATGGGAGACTCAAGCATTTTTGCAGGGGACCAAGGCTCTGCCTAGGGAAGGCTGGGTGAAAACCTGGAAACCTCAGAAAATGATGGAAACACCACGGAAATGGACAGGAAACAGCAGGGGCAGCATGCATGGATGCCTCTGAGGCTGCCTAATCCCACCATTACCTCAAATTCTCAGGCAACAGCCTGGTGGTTACCCTCATGGCAATTGTGCTCACCCAGACCAAGAAAGGTGAGGCACATGCCCATCACATGTTAGGGAAGCAACCAACTAGGTGCAATGAAGGTCCATCACCCATGCCCATGCTAGCACTGCTCTCCTATCCCCAGCCACACAATGCAGGCATAAGCCTGACACAGCATGGCGGTGACACCAACAACTGACCAAGTTAGATGAGGTAGCAGGTGAGCCACCCAAAAATTTAGCCTGACGCAGCATGGCGGTGACAACAGAGTGACCGAGTTAGACTGAGGTAGAAGGAGGTGAAGCACGGATGGTAATTCGAAGGAGGAGGGGTTGGAGGAAGAGGCATAGTAAGTCTGAGAAACCGTGACCGAGGTAGGCCCCGCAATCCTCCAAGTGGGCAGTACATGAGTGTCCCCAGGGTCAGACTCGGTCAGAGTGACCGAGCTACACGACGGTAGCAGGTAGAGCACATAAAAAATTTAGCGTGGCCCTGTATGTGGACATTGAGGGCTTGTGCATGTAGGTGGGCTGAACTTTTTTTCTGCTTGCGCTCCAACGTCTGCTGCAATGACACCTGAACGTTGCGCAGGGACACATTGGTGGACAGTGTGGAGGATCATGGAGGTGAAGGGGTGGTTTTCCGGTGGCTAGGCTGGTAGTGGTGGAACCCCCACTTAAAAATTTGGCATCAACTGGTACGGCTGTCAACATTGAGCTTGAACTAGTGGGTCATGTGTGGTATCGATTCTTCTCAGTTTAAAATCGTATACGTCCCCTATCTTGGGACCATATATTTCATGGATTTTTCGAACACGGAAAAGGAAAAAGAGCTTGCTCTGGCCAGGGGAGTGTCTTTTCTACTGCAGCTAAGGGGACGTGTCCATGCTCTGCCTATCACAGGTCAGGAGCCAATTAAAAGAAGAACCAAAAAAAATCTGTTCTTATCACTTCAAAATCTAATACGTCCCCTATCCGAGTAAATTGTTTGGAGAGAGGGCCTGTAGATGGGGGGCAGGCTGGGGGGAAGGAGGTTTAGCTGGAAGAGCCAGAGGAGTGCCCCCTTTGCTAGCGTGTGTGGTGGTGACAACAGCCGGATGGAGTTCGAATGACAAAGCAGGACCCCAACTTAAAAATTTAGCATCAAACAGTACGGTTGTCAACTATGAAATTTGTCAAGTGGGGAATGTGTTGTATGCATTCTTCTCAGTTTAATACCGTATACGGCACCTATCCGGAAAAATAGTTGGGAGAGAGAGAAAGAGAGGAAAAAGACGTACTTTTAAAAGTGAATTTCACTATAGATCAGTTAAAGAGAAAGAAAGGATTTTATGAAATGGATTTGTATCACTGAGAGCAAAAGAATGTATTTTTTTACGTGACGTGCAGTATAGATCACTTGGAGATAAAAAGGGGAATGTGCAAACTTGGGCTGCTATAGTGCAAACCACTATGGTGGTGACAACAGAGTGAGCGAGTGACACTGCGGGAGCAGGCGAACCACAAAAACCCTTTTTTAGTGGCCCTGTAAGGCGGCGGTGACAACAGAGTGACTAAGTTAGTATGCGGTAGCTGGTGAAGCACCCAAAAATTTAGCCTGACACAGCATGGCAGTTACACCACCAATGACTTTGTCTGACTGAGAATGCAGTGAAATGGCTTTTGTTGAGCCTCCAAAAACTTTTTTCTTTTCGGAGTACATAAAGTCGACCCTCAGCAAAAAAATTTTTTTAAATGTCGGTACTTGCGCCTCCTAAAAAATTGTTTTGGACTGTCTGTTTGACGCTCCTGAAACATTGTTTTACAGTGTCTGTAGTTGACACTGCGGAAAATTTGTTATGAGAGGGCCTGTAGGTGGCCCTCCGGAAAAATTGTTTAGAGAGAGGGCCTGTAGGTGGACCTCCGGAAAAATTGTTTGGAGAGAGGGCCTGTAGCTTGTGCACCAGGGCCTGTTGATATTGATTCACTCTCATTCTCCTTTCCTTTACAGGGATGAGAGTGGAAAGGTTCTGCTTGTACCGTGGGTCCAGGAGAGTGAACACCCAGTAATCGGTGTTTGAAAAAATACTTCTAACGCGAGGGTCACGGGATAGGCAGTCTAACATGAAGTCTGCCATGTGCGCCAGAGTCCCAACACGCAAGTATTCCCTCTCCTCACTGGCCTGACTCGCCATTTCCTCCTCCTCCTCCTCTTCAGCCCATACACGCTCAAGAGTTAAGAAGGAATGAGCATTGGTAGCCTCTTCTGTCTCGCCGACATTCTCCTCCTCTTCCTCCTCATCCTAATTCCCCTCCTCCGATACGCGCTGAGAAACAGACCGGAGGGTGCTCTGGCTATCAAGCGACGTATCTTCCTCCACCGTCTCTTGTGACAAGCGCAAAGCTTCCAACTTCATGCTGAGCAGTGAGTTTTTCAACAGGCAAAGCAGCGGGATGGTGAGGCTGATAATGGCGGCATCGCCGCTGACCATCTGTGCTGACTCCTCAAAGTTGCTCAACACCTGGCAGATATCAGACATCCACGTCCACTCCTCATTGTAGACTTGAGGAATCTGACTTACCTGACTACCAGTTCTGGTGGAAGTTGACATCTGGCAGTCTACAATCGCTCTGCGCTGCTGGTGAACTCTGGATAACATGTTTAATGTCGAATTCCATCTTGTGGGCACGTCGCACAACAGTCGGTGAGCGGGCAGTTGTAGGTGGCGCTGCGCTGCCCTGAGAGTGGCAGCATCTGTGGTCGACTTGCGGAAATGCGCACAGATGCGGCGCACCATGGTGAGCAAATCAGACATATTGGGGTATGTCTTGAGGAACCGCTGAACTATGAGATTGAACACGTGGGCCAGGCATGGCACATGTGTGAGTCTGCCGAGTTGCAGAGCCGCCACCAGGTTACGCCCGTTGTCACACACAGCCATGCCTGGCTTGAGGTTCAGGGATGCCAGCCACAGATCGGTCTGCGCCATGATGCCCTGTAATAGTTCTTGAGCGGTGTGCCTTTTGTCACCTAAGCTCAGCAGTTTGAGCACCGCCTGCTGGCGCTTAGCCACGGCAGTGCTGCTGCTCCTAGAGCTACCGACTGAAGGCGCCATGCCCACAGATGGTAATTCGGAGGAGGAGGGGGAGGAGGAGGAGGAGGGGTCAGAGGAGGAGGCATATTACGTCTGAGAGACCGTGACTGAGGTAGGCCCCGCAATCCTCAGTGTGGGCAGTACATGAGTGGCCCCAGGGTCAGACTCGGTCCCAGCCTCCACCAAGTTAACCCAATGTGCCGTCAGTGAGATATAGTGTCCCTGCCCGGCAGCACTTGTCCACGTGTCCGTGGTTTAGTGGACCTTCTCAGAAACAGCGTTGGTCAGGGCACGGATGTTGTTCTGTGACACGTGCTGGTGTAGGGCTGGGACGGCACATCGGGAAAAATAGTGGCGGCTGGGGACCGAATACCGAGGGGCAGCCACCGCCATTAGGTTGCGAAAGGCCTCGGTCTTTACCAGCCTATAGGGCAGCATCTCCAGGCTCAGCAATTTGGAGATTTGGAGATGTGGACATTGAGGGCTTGGGCATGTGGGTGGGTGGAACTATATTTCCTCTTGCACTCCAGCGTCTGCTGTAAAGACAGCTAACGCTGTGCAGGGACACATTGGTGGACGCTGTGGAGGATCATGGAGGCGAAGTTGTGGTTTTCCGGCGGGAGGCGCTCGTGCCGGGGTCCTTGGCAGGGGTTTGACTAGAAGAGGCAGCGAGTGACACAGGGGAAGGAGCAGTGGTGTGACCCGCAGGAGGTGAACGGCCTTGGTTCCATTGAGTGGGGTGTTTAGCACTCATATGCCTGCGTATGCTGGTGGTGGTTAAGCTAGTAGTGGTGGCACCCCTGCTGATCCTGGTGTGGCACAGGTTGCACACCACAGTCTGTCAGTCATCCTCACTTTCTTTAAAGAACCTCCAGACTTGCAAACATCTAGGCCTCGCCACAGGAGCTTCACTACCTGAAACAGTTGCTGCTGATGCACCAGCTCTGGCCCTGCTTCTCCCTCTGGCCACACCACTGCTTCTTCCAACCTGTTCTGGTGCAGCACTCGCCTCCGCCTCAGAAGCACTGTCTTCACTAAGCTTATCAACCCAGCTTGGGTCAGTCACCTTGTCATCCTCCGATTCCTCAGTCTGCTCCCCCCTCGGACTTCCTGCCCTGACAACAACTTCACCACTGTCTGACAACAGTGTCTCCTCATCGGCCCACAACTCTTTACACACTTCTTCCACTAAGTCAACAATGTCATCACCCTCAGACTGCGACAGTTGGAAAACTTGGGCATCGGGAAAGAGGTCAGCAGCAACCTGAGAAGTGGTTTGTGACTCTGGGAAGGGTCCAGAAAACAGTTCCTGAGAGTATGCCGGATCGCATTCCAAATTTTCGTGGGAGGGGGCAGACTGGGGGGAAGGAGGTTGAGGTGTTGAGGTGGAGGAGCCAGAGGAGTGCTCCCTTGGGTAACGTGGGTGGACTGCGTGGAAGACTGACTGGTGGACAAATTACTTGAAGCATTGTCCGCAATCCACGAGATCAGCTGTTCGCACTGTTGTGGTTTCAACAGTCCTCTACCACGTGTCCCTGTAAGTTGAGACATGAAGCTAGGGAGTGTAGCTCTGCGGAGTTCCCCTGCTCCCTCATCAGCAGGTACTGTCTCACCCTGCCCAGGATCATGGCCTCTGCCCCCTGCAGTAATTGAATGCCCACGCCCGCGCCCAGGCCCACGCCCTCGTCCTTGACCCTTAGCCCTGGGGTTCAACATTTTCTGTATATAAGTGTACTATATATACCAAAAAATAAAAAATGGGCCTGCTGTACTGAAACCCACAAACTTGTTCAATCTGAACAAGTTAATATATAGGTGGATAAGTTAGAGCAAAATTACGTATTTTATTACGTACCGTGCAGTATGGAGCAATTACACTGAAACTATTAGATTAGGCAGACTTGGTCTGCTTAAGTGCAACCCAGACAAATGTCGCAGTCAGATTTTTCTAATGTAGCTGTATCAGTGAGAGCAAAAGACCATTTTTAATCAGGTGACGTACAGAATGGGTCACCTGGACAGAAAATACGGATTGTGGTTTGTATATAGGTGGATAAGTTAGAGCAAAATTACGTATTTTATTACGTACCGTGCAGTATGGAGCAATTACACTGAAACTATTAGATTAGGCAGACTTGGTCTGCTTAAGTGCAACCCAGAAAAATGTCGCACTCAGATTTTTTAAATTTTTTTTGTTTTGTTTTGTTTTTTTTACGTAACGGGCAGAATATATCAGAGAGCAAACTCAGCCCCTGCTGACTGTGGCTATTTTCACTTCAACCCAGAAAAATGTTGCACTCAGATTTTTCTAATGTAGCTGTATCTGTGAGAGCAAAAGACCTTTTTAATTAGGTGACGCACAGAATGGGTCACCTGGACAGAAAATACGGATTGTGGTTTGTGGTGACTGGACAGCTGAACTGTGGCACACAGAATGGTACTACACAGCTGTATGAAATGGATTTGTATCACTGAGATAAAACAACAAAAAAACTTTTTTTTTTTTTTTTTTTTTTTAACGTAATGTGCAGAATATATCAGAGAGCAAAATCAGCCCCTGCTGACTGTGGCTATTTTCACTTCAACCCAGAAAAATGTCGCACTTAGATTTTTCTAATGTAGCTGTATCAGTGAGAGCAAATGACCGTATTGGATTACGTGACGCACAGAATGGGTCACCTGGACAGAAAATACGGATTGTGGTTTGTGGTGACTGGACAGCTGAACTGTGGCACACAGAATGGTTCCACACAGCTGTATGAAATGGATTTGTATCACTGAGATAAAACAACAAAAAAACAAAGTTTGTTATATATGGCGATAGCTGCACTACTAGTGCCAGCGAGCCCAGCCAAGAGACAAAAAAAGTGTCTAGTAGCCCTTAGAAGGGCTGTTGGGTTCTTTTGAGATCACTCCTGCCTAACAGAGAACTAAATCCAGGCCCTAACACTGTCCCTGAAACGCAGCAGATCTGTCCCTAACGACATCCAGACAGCCTCTGAGCCGAGCACCGCCGGACGTCACTAGTATATTCCAGGGTCACCTGATCTGGCCAGCCAACCTCTGCTATCGACATGTAAGGGCCCCACGTGATGCTGGGTGTACCGCAGAGTCTCCTGGGTTGTGATTGGCTGAATTATAGGCGCCAAAAATTCAAAATGCGGGAGATGCCATTTCCTCGAGCATGGCGAGATACTCGTCCGAGCAGCGAGCACTTACAAGTACCCTAATACTTGAACGAGCACCAAGCTCGGACGAGCATGCTCGCTCATCTCTATACCTCATCCATTTGCTCCTGACGGGCTAGCCGCCATCTTGATTGAAGATCTTGAATGAAATCCCCTGCGCAGTGAAGTATGACGTCACCACGCTGGGTGATGTGATGATGTCATCATGAGCTGCCCAAAATTTCACGCTAGATATTCAATCAAAATGGTGGCGGCTGGCCCATTGCGAGCAAATGGATGAGGTTAGTATGATTTAATTTTTTTTTTTCTAATTTTACACTGTGTTATTACTCTCAGATGCCGCGATCAGCAAATCAGCCGAATCAAAATTTTGGTCATCTCTAATAATAGTGATTGAATCTTAAATGGTCCTTGTCGTTTTAATAAACTTTGCGTAGATCAAGTTCATATAACAAACTCTGTAATGTACCTTACTATAAAAAAAATGTAGCTTTCTTCATTAATTAGACACTTTTTCTTATTTCCTTGCCTACTTTACTGATTATAATTATTCCTTCCCAATTCACTGCTCAAACCCATACTCAGTGATCAGAAAAAGTCTATGGAGAGGGAGGAAGCAGCTGTAGAGTGAGAGATAGGTAGAGAGACACACACAGATTCTGCTGCAGTTTCTAGTGAGTTTTCTATCTCACTCCAGTGCTGGATTCACAGATACAATGCTCTGCAATGTTGTTTAATGTCCTCTGAGCTGTTGCTGTTTCTGAGGATATGCTACATAGGGGAAGGGGAGCAAGATCTCCTCTTGTTTATGGCTGCTGTGTATGAAAGACATCATAGCAGCTGGTTTATGCCCAGTGTCTCAGGGAACACTGACAATTAGATATGGAGGTTGCAGATGGTCGAAACATGCAGAATACAAGTTGAGTAATGGCCAGATACAGAGAAGTTATTCCTCATGTACACACACATGGCAGCTTATTCTAAAAAGTCACCTAAAATGACGGGAATACATTAAAGACTATGTAAATCTTTGGGGCCAATTTTTCATGATTGCGTTGTACTTATTTTGAGCTAAAATCATGTTTTAAATTGGTTTTTATTACAAATATGGAGCCCTTTTTTCAGTACAGGACTGAGATGCTCTAAGAGAGGGATCAGAATTTTCTCTCTCTTCAGTTAGCCAGCTAAGGCCACTTTCACATTAGCGGCAGCACGGATCCGGCGGGTGAAGGGTGCCGCCAGATCTGTGCTGCCGCAAGTACACAAGCAAGCAGCGCTCCGGCCCCACACGTGTCACATACACACACACATACACACACACATAGACATACACACAGACATACACATACACAGACATACTTACATGCTCCCAGCAGCTACTTACATGCTCCCAGCGCCCAGCTCCCGGCGCGCACATAGGAAGACTCCCCACAACGCCCTCTGCTGGAGGTAGAATCTTACTATGTGCGCGCAGTCCTCCTCCTCCTGTGATGTGCGGAGCTTCTGGGAACATGTAAGTATGTCTGTGTATGTGTATGTCTGTGTGTATGTCTGAGTGTATGTCTGTGTGTATGTGTCTGTCATGTGTGGTGTGCTGTGGACGGATCAGTCATGAACTCCATTGAAAGTCAATGGAGGACGGATCCGTTTACAGAGTGTGTCACACTGAATGGATCCATCCCCATTGACTTGCATTGGGGGTCATGACGGATCCGTCTTGGTGCGGATACCCAGGACTGAGAGCAAACCGCAGCATGTTGCGGTTTGCTCTCCGTTCTGGAGACGGAACGGAATGCTTTTAGGAGCATTCCGTTGTCTTCAGTTCAGTTTTGTCCCCATTGACAATGAATGGGGACAAAACGGAAACGTTTTTTTCCGGTATTGAGCCCCTATGATGGAACTCAATACCGGAAAAAGAAAACGCAAGTGTGAAAGTAGCCTAATCTGACAGGGCTCTTTATCTTTGCTCTCTGACATTATAAACACTTATTATAGCTCAGTTTTTATCTTACTGATAAGAATGTGGCTCAAATAAGTGTTTATGACACCTTAGTAAATTAGTGATAAGGGCTATTAGACGATGGCACAAAATGAAAGTAGGATTCAAACAGCTAGAAAAAGTTAACCCTTTGTAATAAAATAGCTCAATATATTTAGTAAAGATGTTTAGCCCAAAATGAGTAACATGCAATCATTAAGAAATTATCTCCAAAGCTGTACATAGCTTTTAAATCAAATAGTATACCTTAACATAGATGGGATCAACAGCCACTGAAGCAGCACTGAAATGCATATAACTCATCATGACACAAAAATTAAGTAGATATGGTGGAAAATCTAGACAATTGTCATATTTAACAGCATATTATTCCACTTTACCCCCAATTTCACTACCTTGACATTTGCTACTGCTTATGCTAAGCAGTGTAAATTAAGCAGCTAAATGCCTTGTGCTCTGTCTTCTACAGGTAAATTCACTGGCATAAAATTGTTCCTTCCACAAATATAACCATGCTCCTGGATTGTCCAGTTACTACTGTTTCTTGGCCTGTGTGAGGATTTTGTGAAATAGAGCAAGCCACGCCAGTGATCTCAGGCAGCAGAGGATGAAAGCATCAGAAAGGATGTATGTTTGGTGTCTGGAAGGCCAGGAAATTTTTTAAATCATAAAAAAGCAAACAAGAATGAAGCAGCGATTCTGCATTATCTTTTCTTACAACGTGGAGTTTTCTCATTCTGTTATTTCTCCTAGATATAGATACTTGTTGGAGAGGGGTGTCCCTTCAGACCATGCACTGTAAGGCCTTGCTCCCTTTTTCGTGTACGTTTGTCATCCGTGAAAAATATCAGTCTCTATTTCAAACGTGAAGATGTTTGTGTTTGGTCCATGGATGCAGCTCAGCTGAAAGTTCATTTCCAAAGCATCTCCTATCAGTGATCTGTGTAAAACGAACCAAACACGATTGTAATCCGCGTTTTTTCACAGACCCATAGACTATGAAGTGCGTATTTGGTCTGCATCACGAACTAAAGTAATGCATGTCTTTGTGATTTTTCTCAGTGACCCATGGTCAGTAAATAAAACTGATTTGTGGACAGACATGTTAAAATCAATGGGTCATTGTGCTTTCTGCTGAAAATGTGAACAGCATACTTCAGTGGAAGTGTGAACAAGAATTAAAGGGGTATTCCCATCTCACAAATGTAATTTGGTTAGTAAGATATAGCCATACCAATAGTATTACTAATAGAATGTATTTATATAAAATGTACAGTTTTGAAGATTTGCCTATTTGTATATCCATTGTCCCACACACATCAGTCAGGCCGTTGCCCCTAGTTACGGCCACCATGGCCATGTAGTAGTGGTGGCCGGCTTGCTCCTTTTGAAACCCACTCTGAGGTAACTGCTTTATTGTGAACGCACATTGCATGAGCATGTGGAGACACATCTTAGGGTACTTTCACATCTGTGTTTTGGACGCTACCAGTCCAAAACGCAGTGGTCAGGATCCATCCAAAACGCAGACTTTATAAATGGATCTTGCTCCATAGAGATGAATTGATCATGGAACAGGATCCGTTTGTTTGCGTTTGGAAATGCAGACAAAAATGCTACAACCCTAAGATGTGTCTGCGCATGCTCATGCAATGTGCGTTCAAAATACAGCAGTTACTTCAGAGCGGGTTTGAACAGGAGCAAGCCGGCCACCACTTCTATATGGCCGTGGTGGCCATAACTAGGGGTAACGGCCTGAATGATGTGTTTGGGACAATGCCTATACAAATAGGAAAATCTTCTAAACAGTACATTTTATATAAATACATTCTATTAGTAATAATATTGGTATGGCTGTATCTAACTATACAAACTACAGTTGTGAGATGGGAATACCCCTTTAAGAACTGATTGGAAAAAGAGTCAGAGTGTATAGGGACACTCACTTGTCAAATTATGTTTGAAGGAATAACAGAGGAACAGCATAATGCAGTTTTTATGAAAAGAAACACCAGCATTCCTATGAGAAAAATAATTATTTGCAAAAAAAAAAAAAAGACAGATCATCATACAGTATATTTATCCATCATATAGTGTAGTATTCAGATATGGTCCCTATATATATATATATATATATATATATATATATATACACACACAATATGTGTTGTATATCCAGACTGTTTGCATAGTTTGCTGCCATTCTCCTAGGTAGCCCCAAAGAGTATGGTTCTGTACCGGTTTCTAATGCAACCTCTATGGCCCTATCCCTAATACCATCCGGAAAAATTATTATGCTCATATGTGCATTATCTTGTATTTTCTGGCTGGATGATCTTTACTAAAGACTTGTGCAGATAATCAGGTTTCTGTAGCTGACATGACAAATCGGAACAATCTGATCTTTATAAGGAGACTCCATTCCATCTCACTTCTCACAGGGCATTAAGTGAGGATTTCAAAAAATGTCAGGAAATGTAAAGAATCTGCTTGAAAACATTTAGTATGAAACAAGCTAAATTGAATTTATCAGTCGTTGGTAGAATATGAGTTGTAATAGAATAGTAGAGGAAAAAATATATCTAGTTTGTTCTGTGACCCAGTTTAATTCCCCTTCTTTCTCTCCGTACGCTGAGCGAATCAATGTTCTCTGAATTAGTACAGACTTGTGCTCTCATCCAGCCTTGATGTCTCCAGTCATTCATCCCAGGAGAGGTAAAAGAGAGACTTAAGCTGGACGGTACATACCTGCCGGTGCGTTGCAGCCGCTCTTCTTCATTCCCTGCAGCCACTGTCATCTGGTCTCTTAACCTTTGCTAGGACCGGAGGAAATTAAAGGTCTCTTAAGGATTTCTCAGTGTTGTCCCTTTATAGGTGCATAGCCAATCCATTGAACATATGGAATATTTAGCTGGGAGCTACAGAGTATTTCTGTCTTTTGTCAGCCAGAAAACAGTTATGCGTAAAATGATTTATTTTTATCTCCTCTTACCGAAATAGCTCCATGAAGCCACCATGTTCAGTGTTATGTACAGAGGTGCTACAGCTAACACCTATGGGTATTTTGGTTGCTTCTCATCAGTGAATCACTTGAACCCTCCATTGAATGAGAGCAGAAGTCAAGTTGATTTTTATTTTTTGCTATTAGAGAACAGCAGCGGAGACACTTTCAAGCAGATAAATGCGGTAATAATAAGATTATTATACAGATGACAGCAGACTGCATCTACAGAAAAAAAATCTATATATCAAGTCTCCAGAATGTAAGGAAAATATGGAGCCTCACTCAACACAGGGAGGAAATATAGCTTATTTCTCTTACAACATCATAAAGTATTCGGAGACAGCAGTTTAGAGAATCAGCTTTCAGTTAGGCCTCGTTCACATCTCCATCTGTCAACAGGACTTTTTTTCCGCTCTGCATAATGGAAACCAGACGGATCCGTTATGATTACCATAGACTTCTATTATGAGGGTTAAAAACGGAATGCCTCTTAAAGGCTTCCGTTTTGGCTTCCGTCTTATGGATTCCATTACTTTAAATACTATAACCATGTTATAATGGAAAACAATGACGGTATCCATGACAGTGATGTGAACAAGCCCTTACTGGGATACCTGCTGCAAAACTGTATGGATTAAGATGCAAGAATTTTACTTAATCTGCGAAACATTCGTATTAAGCTGCATCACCAACCAATAAAATATACAGGACAAGACAGTGTAACTGTGTTTGCTTCAATTATGACTTTTGACTTTTTCTCCTCATTCTCTTTCTACACAACTTCTTCAGAAAGTCACAACAAAAGGAAACATACATTCCAAGTAACTCTGGGGGTCTACACGCTGTACCCAATGTCTGATACAGATGACTGTTTTTTCCTGTCCATGAGCTATTGCAAAGCACCGCTGGGGAGTGCATGAAGGATGGGAGTTGTAGTTGTGGCTCTGTGAAGGGCTACTAGTCAAAGATCACTGTGGCAGTCTCCACTCTAGCGCTCCCCAGGGCCACTCTGTGATTACAGAGCATGATCTTTCTTCCCTTGGGGCACACCCTGATATCAGGGCTCCTGCCTGGTGTTGATTGGGTTACACTTGATGCTGGATGTTTTGCTGGGAGACAACGACCAGGCCCATGGTTTGCAATAAATAAAGTCTCTCTTTATTAAGCTGATGATTGGGATTAGTGTTGAGCAAACACAAGCCAAACCAATTGATTTCAATCAGAATTTCAGAAAAAATATTATTTGCAGCGAAGCCGAATTTCATTGTGCTTCGTGTTAACGGATCTATTTTTCTCGAAATGGCAGTTAAAAATGAAAAAAAAATACATAATCACTAGAGATGAGCGAGCATACTCATCTGAGATTGGTGCTCGTTCGAGTATTAAGGTACTCGTAAGTGCTCGCTGCTCGGACGAGTATCTCGCCATGCTAGAGGAAATGGCATCTTCCGCATCGTGCTTTTTTGGCGCCTATAAACACAGTCAATCACAAGCCAGGAGACTCTGCGGTACACCCAGCATCACGTGGGGCCCTTACATGTCGATAGCAGGGGTTGGCTGGCCTGATCAGGTGACCCTGGAATATACTAGTGACTGGCCGTGGTGCTCGGGTCAGATGCCGTCTGAATGTCGTTAGGGATAGAGCTGCTGCATTTCAGGGACAGTGTTAGGGCCTGCATTTAGTTCTCTGTTAGGCAGGAATCACCCACAAAGAACAAAACAGCCCTTCTAAGGGCTAGAAGACATTTTTTTTCTCCTGGCTTGGCTGGCTGGCGCTAGTAGTGCAGCTATCGCCATATATAGCCCCCTTTTTTTATGTTATATGTGATACAAATCCATTGCACACAGCAGTGTGGAACCATTCTGTGTGTCACAGTTCAGTACACTCACTATTTTCTGTCCAGGTGACACTTTCTGTACGTCACTGAATACAACCAAGTCATTTGCTGCCTGTCACGTATATAGCTTGATCCTAAAAATCTCTGTGCGACATTTGTCTGGGTCGCGGTCTAAATAGCCACTGTTAACAGGGTGTGAGTTAGGTCTCCGATAGTTCCTGCACGTCACGTTCCCAAAAAAACAAAACTACAAAAAAAATATAGAAAACAAAATATATTAAAAATATATTATATTATTATATTAAAAGTTTTTTTGTTCTTTTAGCTCAGTGATACAAATCCATTTCACACAGCTGCGTGTAACCTTTCTGTGTGTAACCTTTCTGTGAGCATGAGACGCGACGCGCATGGATGACGTGCGCACCGCGACCGCCCCGCCGCCTGGGTGAAATGCTGAAACAGCCGTGGAGGTAGCGCTGGTCTTCGGTCTCTGTATTGGCCTCTTCCCCCGACCCGATGCCCCAGAACGGAAGATGGAGGAGTGGGAGTGAGCAGAGGCGAAGAGAGGTGTAAGAGGACCGAAGCCGTGACGGTCAGGAGCTACGGCATTGAATCAGGAAGTGAGAGGAGGAGCGGGGAGTGAGAAGGTCCACGTGGTGTTGAGCGCAGTGGCAGCGTGTTTGGATGGCATCGTGGAGAGGCTGAGAGGTGGAGTGCTGCCTTGGAAAAGGTGTGGGCTGCGGGCTGAGGCCAGAATTGAGCAGGGGCATAGAAAGGCTGTTCACTGTGCTGCCGGTGAAAGGTGGTAGTGCCTGCCTCCCCTTGGTGGATAGAGGGCAGGTGCTGCAGTGGATTTGCTGCTGTGGAGTAGTCCGTTCCCGTTCCCAGATAAGTGATCGTCCGGCCGGGTCCCTGTCTTCGGTACCTGGATCCAGTGCTGGGTGGAGGTCAATTTGGACTGTGTTCCTGGAGAAATCCGAAGATTTTGTGATAACACCTCTGCAGAATCCCGGTAGGATTTAATAATTTATAAAAAAAAAAAAAAAAATCCTACTTACCTGGAAAAATAGAACTGTTTGATTTCTGTTGCCCCTGCTCACCACCCCTGCATGAACCCTCTCTGGATTGGTATCGTAATTCTTTAATGGACACAAAATCTATGGCGATATTCCAATCAAAGAAAGCCTTGTGATAAATAGCTATAGTTCTTATTACCTAATTGGGACAAGGAACTGTTTGATTGTCTTTGCTGATTCTGCTCATTACTCCCATAAGACCACTCTCTGGACTGCCACCATATCTTACTAGTTTGCACAGAAGTCTATATAAAAAAAAAAAAAAAAAGTCAAAATCCAATGCAAATAGGAGGACCGGAAAAAATATAAACTCCTCACCAGCTATAAGTATAAATAATGAAAAAAAAATTGGAAAAAATTAGAGAAAATACGGTAGAAAAATTAAGCAAATATGCCTTGCTAGCTTCCCCTAATGAAACACAATTTAAAAAAAAGAGACAGAGGGAAAAAAATTTTAATGACGGCTCAATAATAAAGGATAGCTCCCTGGATAGTGAGCTTGCAGCTGAAGAAGAAGTGTTGGGAGCAATAGCGAATACAGGTGATAGTATTGGGGAGGCAAAGGTGACCCCTTCTCTGGCTGACATATTTGCAGAAATACAAAAATGTAATCGCGCAGTAGGGGAGGCGACTACTCAGATAGGAAACGCCAGAGAGGAGATTATCTTATTGTGGAGTGATTTGCATAATTATAAAGAAAGGTTGGAGGGAGCAGAAAACAGGATATCGGATATTGAGGACGAAGTGGCTCAGCTAAAAAAACAGATTGATAATCTAAGCAAGGAAAACAACAAAAAAACTCAAAAGCTGTTAGACCTGGAGTACAGGTCAAGAAGGTCAAATTTGAGATGTGTGGGCCTCCCGGAAGGAGTTGAAGGCCAAGATATGGTGGAATTTATGCAGAAATGGTTAACTGAGCTATTTGGAGAATTTTTAACATCAAGCTTTGTGGAAAGAGCGCACAGGGTCCGAACCAGGGCAAATATCCCAGGGGGGCGCCCCAGATCTGTAATAATAAGGTTCTTATTATCAAGAGATCGTGATGTTGTTTTACAAAAAGCTAGAAAAAAAAAGAGAAAATTGAATATAATGGAAGTAATATAATGTTCTTCTCTGACTATGCAACAGACACCCAGAAAGAAAGGCTGCGGTTTTTAGATGTAAAAAAAATATTAAGGGAGAATAATATTATTTATTCAATGATGTTCCCAGCAAAATTATGTGTAGTCTGGAATGATACTGCTCTGTTTTTTGCAAGTCCGGAAGAAACACAGGATTGGATAGATAAGAACCTGAAAAGGAAAAAAGTTAAATAAGTCTGGGGCTTCCCCCCCTCTTTTTGATAAATTGCCAAACGGGACTAATGAGTTGGTTGGCTGTTATAAATATATTCTGAAATGGGTGTGCGGCGGTGGCGGGATGCTTGAATAGAAGCTCATCTGATAGGAGGAGAAGTCTTACTTACAGATGGGTTGTGTGGGGGTAGGGGGGGAGGGGAGTACCTCTGGCACCTTGTTATGTTGTTATGATGCTCCATAAGTCTGTTTCATCCTTGTTGTTCCATGGGGTGGGCGACTCCGGGGCCACCCCCGCGATTATAGCGGCGGGGGGGCTAGGTGTGCGCGTATCCCTTGGAGCAATTAAGGTTTTGTTTTGTCCCGCTCCATTTAACTATAAAAAAAAAATATTAATAAATAAAAAAAATAAATAAAAAAATGACGAAAGTTCTATCTTGGAATGTTAGAGGCCTAGGGGATAGATTAAAGAGGACTATGGTAATGGATCTGGTGGGTATCTTCCTCCCAGCAATTGTGTGTCTACAGGAGACACATTTTGTTAAGGAGAAAGTTAAAACATTGCGATGGAAATGGATTGGGGCTCAATTTCATGCATGTTATTCCACTTACGCTAGGGGAGTTTCCATCTTAATACATAAAGATATGAAAGTAAAAGTGTTGGATTCAGTTATAGATAAGTTGGGGAGGTATATTTTTTTGAAGTGTGTTATAGGTGATAAGTTATGGTTGATTGCCAACGTGTATATACCCCCCCCCCCCGCATTCCCCGGAGGTGTTATATATACTGAAGCGTCATATAGACAGTATTCAAGGTATTGCACTATTATTGGTTGGAGATTTTCATCCTGTGGTAGAGTATGGGAAAGATGTGAAGGGTAAAGGTAAAAATGCACTAGGAATCCATAAGAGAAATAATTTACACATATTGATGGAAGAATTTGGTTGGGTGGACGTTTGGAGGGAGAATAATAAAGAGAAAGAGGTGTATTCCTGTTATTCTAAAACACACTATACGTTTTCTCGAATTGATATGATAATAACAGACAAAGATTCACTAAACACATTTTTAAAAGTAAAATATGAGACCCGTGGGGTCTCTGATCACACTCCACTCACGGCGGTGATAAATGATAGGGAAAAAAGAGTTTTTAGGTTTAAACTAAATAACTATTGGTTGACAATAGTGGGGCAATCACTAAAGTTGAATCAAGAAATTAAAGATTTTTTTGTGGTTACTAAAGGCTCAGCCGATGGAGCAGCTGTGTGGGAAACCTTTAAAGCATATTTCAGGGGGATGTATATAAGGGAAATTACACGGGTTAAGCAACAAGATAGGGCCCAACTTACTGAATTGGAAAAGGCAGTTCGGGAAGGGGAGAGCAGGTATTTAAGCGATCCCAATGTAAAAAATAAAGAAAATTGGGTTTTGGCACTTGATAGATATAAAAACATGCTCAAGTTGAATGCAAAAAATAAACTGGACTCCCAAAATAAAAAATACTTAATGGAGGTTGGTATCCCTGGCAAAGCATTAGCTTCCCTGATAGCGAATCAATTGAATAAGATATATATAAGTAAAATTGTAGGTAAAAATGGAAGAGTGTGTAATACCCAAGAGGCAATTTTGGAAGAATTTGTACTATATTATGAAGATCTATATAGGAGTAAACAAGAGAAGGAGGAAATGGAGATAGAGAATTATATAAAAAAGATACCCCTTCCTAAAATATCAGCTATTGACAAAAAAATGTTGGATAGCCCAATTACACTTCAAGAAATAGACTTAGCTTTAAATAATATCAAGAAGGATAAAGCCCCTGGAATTGATTCAATACCTTTTGAAGCATATGTAAGGTATAGGGAGGTATTGAGGGAAGAGCTCCTTGATGTATGGAATTCCTCTAAAAAGCTAGGTCGTCTACCGAACTCAATGCGAGAGGTGTTGATTACATTAATATTGAAACCGGAGAAGGATGAAGCAAGTACTGACTCATATCGCCCCATTGCCCTGATTAATACAGACGTGAAGCTATTGGCAGGGATAATGGCAGCTCGGCTGAGGAAAATTATACGTAAAATCATACATAAAGATCAAACAGGCTTTATGCCCAACTGCGGAACGTCAGACAATATTAGACGTCTTTTCTTGAATATTCAGGCAAACTCCTTAAACTCGGGAAAAAGAGCAATAGTTTCACTCGATGCTACTAAAGCTTTCGATACATTAGAATGGAGCTACTTATGGTTAGTTCTGAAATATTATGGGTTTGGAGAATCATTTATTGATTGGATTAAACTTTTGTATAATGACCCAGTGGCTAGGGTGACGATCAATGGGGAAGTTTATAGACCCTTTAAAATGGGAAGAGGCTCCAAGCAGGGCTGTCCCCTCTCACCACTTTTATTTGCCCTGGCATTGGAACCCCTAGCTTGTGTGATCAGACATAATAAAAATATAGAAGGATTCCGATACGGGGAAAGAGAAGAAAAAATTGTTTTATATGCGGATGACATATTATTATTTGTCCCCAATCAATCATCCTTTGATTATATTATTAAGACTCTGGGGGAATTTGGGGAACGTGCAGGGCTAATAATAAATTGGTCCAAATCCGCTTTGCTTCCCATAGATCAAGACAGAATAGAGGGAAATAAAGAGTTGAAAATATTAAATGAGGGACAGTCCTTTAAATATTTAGGAATTAACGTGGTTCCGGTAATAGCTAAGGTCAGGAAAAAAGTTCACATATGGAAGAGAATGCCCTTATCCATGGCAGGTAGGATATCGTTAATTAAAATGTGTTTACTCCCTATGTTAAATTATGTTTTGTATAACTCCCCGGTAATGATTAAATCCAAAACTTTTAAGTTAATTGATAGCTTATTTAGGGAACTAGTTTGGAGGGGTAGACAGCCGAGGATGAAATTAGAATTTCTGAAATATTCGGAGGATGCAGGGGGTTGGTCCGTTCCGGATTGTTTTTCTTACTTTTTGGCCGCACAGCTTAAGCATATAATGGACGGGGAAAAAAGTCAGCTGAATAGTGAAATTAAGAGGACCATCGACAGAGAGTTAGATAAGAAGAGTCTCTCCGAAATGTTGGAAATGGGGAAATTTAAAGAACAAAAATTTGAAAAGTTGGTGTCCTGGAAATTAATGGACTGTGTGTGGAATAAAATAAAAGCAATATTCGAGGTGAAAGGGGGAATGAGTTTTACACCAATATGGGGGAATCGATATTTAGTAGAACTAAATACCATTGAAAAAACGTATTGGGAGCAACTGGGGATAAATTATTGGGGTCAATTAGGATGGAATTAGGTGTTGATATCGGTCAAAAAAATAAATATTTCCTCTATTATCTCCAACTGTTGCATGCTATACAGAAGGAAAAAACCCATACTGGTGTTAACCCCACACCCAGAATTTTCGAAATAATAAGAGCAGGCATTGATATAAGGAAGCCAATTTCCAAGTTTTATAAAATAATAAGAAGTAAGGAAGAAAATACATTTCCAATTCCGACTCCAAGTAAATGGGAGGGAGTTTTGGACTCCAATGATTCTAGTTTATGGCAAAATATATACAAGGAAATTAAAAAAATATCCTATAGTGCCACTCAGAGAACATCACAATTCTATATAGTCCATCGGCTGTATATAACCCCCAAGAAAATGAGAAAATATTATTTGGAACAAAATGGGAAGTGTAAAAGATGCGGCTTGCCCGAGGCTGATGATTTGCATTTGCTTTGGACATGTTGGCATATCATTACTTACTAGGTGAGGGTAAGTGAGATAATATCTAAATGTATGGGAGTAAATACGGCTTTGGATATTAGAGCGTGTATTTTTGGTATATTTGATCTAAGGAAGGATAGAAATAAGGAAATAGTGGTTAAAAAATTGCTGTTTTATGCTAGAAAGTGTATTGTAAGTGAATGGATTGCAGACAAAGCGCCAACATTGCAAAAATGGATCATGTACACAAATTTTTCAATCATGTGTGAAAAGACGATGTATATTAAACAGGGCAAATTGCGAAAATTTGAAGAAGTATGGGGCAGCTGGATTTTGGAATATATGTAAATAGGGTGCCAGAGGTGGGAGGGAGGGTGGGTGGGAAATGGAAGATATAGAAATGAAATAAGATATTTGTCTTTGTAATGTATTTATTTTTTTCGTATATTGAAATAAAGAGTATTAAAAGTAAAAAAAAAAAAATAAATAAAACCTTTCTGTGTGTCACAGTTCAGCACACTCACTCCAATCCGTATATTCTGTCCAGGTGACACTTTCTGTACGTCACTGAATACAACCAAGTCATTTGCTGCATGTTACGTATATAGCTTGATCCTAAAAATCTCTGTGCGACATTTGTCTGGGTCGCAGTCTAAATAGCCACCGTTAACAGGGTGTGAGTTAGGTCTCCGATAGTTCCTGCACGTCACGTTCCCAAAAAAACAAAACTACAAAAAAATATAGAAAACAAAATATATAAAAAAAATTTGTTGTATTTTTTGTTTTAGCTCAGTGATACAAATAAATTTCACACCAGCTGCGTGTAACCTTTCTGTGTGTCACAGTTCAGCACACTCACTCCAATCCGTATATTCTGTCCAGGTGACACTTTCTGTACGTCACTGAATACAACCAAGTCATTTGCTGCATGTTACGTATATAGCTTGAACCTAAAAATCTCTGTGCGACATTTGTCTGGGTCGCAGTCTAAATAGCCACCGTTAACAGGGTGTGAGTTAGGTCTCCGATAGTTCCTGAACGTCACGTTCCCAAAAAAACAAAACTACAAAAAAATATAGAAAACAAAATATATATAAAAAATTAGTTTTTTTGTTGTTTTAGCTCAGTGATACAAATCCATTTCACACAGCTGCGTGTAACCTTTCTGTGTGTCACAGTTCAGCACACTCACTCCAATCCGTATATTCTGTCCAGGTGACACTTTCTGTACGTCACTGAATACAACCAAGTCATTTGCTGCCTGTCACGTATATAGCTTGATCCCAAAAATCTCTGTGCGACATTTGTCTGGGTTGCAGTCTAAATAGCCACCGTTAACAGGGTGTGAGTTAGGTCTCCGATAGTTCCTACACGTCACGTTCCCAGAAAAACAAAACTACAAAAAAATATAGAAAACAAAATATATAAAAAAATTTGTTGTATTTGTTGTTTTAGCTCAGTGATACAAATAAATTTCACACAGCTGCGTGTAACCTTTCTGTGTGTCACAGTTCAGCACACTCACTCCAATCCGTATATTCTGTCCAGGTGACACTTTCTGTACGTCACTGAATACAACCAAGTCATTTGCTGCATGTCACGTATATAGCTTGATCATAAAAATCTCTGTGCGACATTTGTCTGGGTCGCAGTCTAAATAGCCACCGTTAACAGGCTGTGAGTTAGGTCTCTAATAGTTCCTGCACGTCACGTTCCCAAAAAAACAAAACTACAAAAAAATATAGAAAACAAAATATATAAAAAAAATTAGTTTTTTTTTGTTGTTTTAGCTCAGTGATACAAATCCATTTCACACAGCTGCGTGTAACCTTTCTGTGTGTCACAGTTCAGCACACTCACTCCAATCCGTATATTCTGTCCAGGTGACACTTTCTGTACGTCACTGAATACAACCAAGTCATTTGCTGCCTGTCACGTATATAGCTTGATCCCAAAAATCTCTGTGCGACATTTGTCTGGGTCGCAGTCTAAATAGCCACCGTTAACAGGGTGTGAGTTAGGTCTCCAATAGTTCCTGCACGTCACGTTCCCAAAAAAACTAAACTAAAAAAAAAATATAAAAAAATATATTAAAAAAATTAGTTGTATTTGTTGTTTTAGCTCAGTAATACAAATCCAGTTCACACAGCTGCGTGTAACCTTTCTGTGTGTCACAGTTCAGAACACTCACTCCAATCCGTATATTCTGTCCAGGTGACACTTTCTGTACGTCACTGAATACAACCAAGTCATTTGCTGCATGTCACGTATATAGCTTGATCCTAAAAATCTCTGTGCGACATTTGTCTGGGTCGCAGTCTAAATAGCCACCGTCAGTAGGGTGTCAGTCAGCTCTACGATAGTTTCTGCACGTCACGTTCCAAAAAAAACAAAACTAAAAAAAAAACATAGAAAACGAAATATATAAAAAAATTAGTTGTATTTGTTGTTTTAGCTCAGTGATACAAATCCATTTCACATAGCTAAGTGTAACCTTTCTGTGTGTCACAGTTCAGCACACTCACTCCAATCCGTATATTCTGTCCAGGTGACACTTTCTGTACGTCACTGAATACAACCAAGTCATTTGCTGCCTGTCACGTATATAGCTTGATCCCAAAAATCTCTGTGCGACATTTGTCTGGGTCGCAGTCTAAATAGCCACCGTTAACAGGGTGTGAGTTAGGTCTCCGATAGTTCCTGCACGTCACGTTCCCAAAAAAACAAAACTACTAAAAAAATATAGAAAACAAGATATATAAAAAAAAATAGTTGTATTTGTTGTTTTAGATCAGTGATACAAATCCATTTCACACAGCTGCGTGTAACCTTTCTGTGTGTCACAGTTCAGCACACTCACTCCAATCCGTATTTTCTGTCCAGGTGACACTTTCTGTACGTCACTTAATTAAACCAGACTGAACAAGTTTGTGGGTTTCAGTACACCAGGCCCGTTTATTTATTTTTTTTTTTATATCATACACTTATATACAGAAAATGTTGAACCCCAGAGCTAAGGGTCGAGGACGAGGGCGTGGGCATTCAATTACTGCAGGGGGCAGAGGCTGTGGTCCTGGGCAGGGTGAGACAGTACCTGCTGATGACGGAGCTGTGGAACGCCGCAGAGCTACACTCCCTAGCTTCATGTCTCAACTTACAGGGACACGTGGTAGAGGACTATTGAAACAGTGCCCCCTCCCAGGAAAATTTGGAATGCGATCTGGCATACTCTCAGGAACTGTTTTCTGGACCCTTCCCAGAGTCACAAACCACTTCTCAGGTTGCTGCTGACCTCGTTCCCGATGCCCAAGTTTTCCAACTGTCGCAGTCTGTGGGTGATGATGATGATGATGACAATGTTGAGTTAGTGGAAGAAGTTTGTAAAGAGGTGTCAGACAATGAGGAGACACGGTTGTCAGACAGTGGTGAAGTTGTAGTCAGGGCTGGAAGTCCGAGGGGGGAGCAGACTGAGGAATCGGAGGATGACGAGGTGACTGACCCAATCTGGGTTGATATGCCGAGTGAAGACAGTGCTTCTGAGGCAGAGGCGAGTGCTGCACCAGAACAGGTTGGAAGAGGCAGTGGTGTGGCCAGAGGGAGAAGCAGGGCCAGAGCTGGTGCATCAGCAGCAACTGTTTCACGTAGTGAAGCTCCCGTGGCGAGGCCTAGATGTTCGCAAGTCTGGAGGTTCTTTAAAGAAAGTGAGGATGACCGACGGACTGTGGTGTGCAACCTGTGCCACACCAGGATCAGCAGGGGTGCCACCACTACTAGCCTAACCACCACCAGCATGCGCAGGCATATGAGTGCTAAACACCCCACTCAATGGAACCAAGGCCGTTCACAACCTCCTGAGGGTCACACCACTGCTCCTTCCCCTGTGTCACTCGCTGCCTCTGCTAGTCAACCCCCTGCGTCACTCGCTGCCTCTGCTAGTCAACCCCCTGCCCAGGACACCGGCACGAGCGCCTCCCGCCAGAAAACCACACATTCGCCTCCACGATCCTCCACAGTGTCCACCAATGTGTCCCAGCGCAGCGTTCAGCTGTCTTTACAGGCAGACGCTGGAGCGCAAGAGGAAATACAGT
>ONZH01017496.1:0-56055 GCA_900303285.1 Rhinella marina
CGGCATCTGAGCGAGCACCGCGGCCATGTCGGTAGTATATTCCAGGGTCACCTGATCAGGCCAGCCAACCCCTGCTATCGACATGTAAGGGCCCCACGTGATGCTGGGTGGTACGCAGAGTCTCCTGGCTTGTGATTGGCTGTGTTTTTAGGCGCCAAAAAAGCACGATGCGGAAGTTGCCATTTCCTCGAGCATGGCGAGATACTCGTCCGAGCAGCGAGCACTTACGAGTACCCTAATGCTCGAACGAGCACCAAGCTCGGACGAGCATGCTCGCTCATCTCTACTAATATGTCTATTTTTCTTTTTTCCTAGTTTTTATAATTTTAGGCCTCGTTCACTCGACCGCTGTTTGGGTCTGCATCCAAGCTGCGTTTTTGAAAATCATGCTTTTTTTTACTTAGAACTTTGACTCTTTTTATTATGTAAAACACTTTTTATTTTTGTCCTACTGTGGGACTTTTGGGGGTCTGATCTTTTCTACAATACATTACAATACATCTGTACTGTAATGCATTCACTGTCAATGTATTACCAGTTTAATACACTGGCAACATGCCTGCCTGTGAGACCTAGGGAGCTGGGTCTCACAGGCTTACGTAGAAGACAATCCGTGATGCCTATGGAAGGCATTGAGCTGCATTCACAGCAATGAAATCTCCATCACCGCAGCGTGGTGACCCAATGGACCCACTGCAAGCCTCATTCATGCTACAGTCAGCGTTGACCATGGAACAGATGGGGTTAATGTGCTGGCATTGGTGTATTCACCAATGCCACCATATACAACAGGGGTTTGGCTGTCAGGAACAGCTGCACCTGCCCAATCAGAGCACCGTACATGTATGGCTCTGGGGCTTAAGTCAAGTCCCGCAGCACTGCACATTTTTACGGCTCTGGTTGTGTGTTGAAACATTTCTTACAGCTGAAAAAAGACATCCGTCCATCCAGTTCAGTCTTTTATCCTGTAAGCTGATCAAGAGGAAGGCAAAAAAAAAAAACTGCGTGTAGAAGCCAATTTTCCTCAATTTAGTGGGAAATCAGGCAGTCAGAATAACTCACTGGATCAACCACCCACCAGTAGTAACTATACCATGTAATATTATTACACTACAGAAATACATACAGGCCCCTCTTGAACTCTCTTAGTGAATTCACCATCACCACCTTCTCAGGCAGAGAGTTCCATATTCTCACTGCTCTTACTGTAAAGAATCCTCTTCTAGGTTTGTGTACAAACCTTCTTTCCTCCAGACGCAGAGGATTGATATCGTAATTTAGGATAAGTCCCAAATTAGACTTAATACTCAGTTGTCTGTGGTGTTCAAATTATGTTAAATTTCCCCCTTCATGGTAAGAGGGTGCGGCCGCAGCACAAGAAATGCACGTCCAGTCTCATTGCTGATCATGCAGATCTCTCCTGGTTACACCCAGGGAGCTAATTTTATTAGAAATACATGTTGGTGTAATCACACCCCCCTTTGTCATCAATTTTAATATGTCCAATCACAATCATACAAGTTTACATTTAACAACAAATCAAAATTGTGATATTGATAGCCAATTGGGACACACGTTACTTCATCTCTTTATCTATCTGGGAAATTCCATATGCGTATATTAACTTCTGCTAAGTTCCTGTTTTCCTACAGACATATCAAGTGATTATGAGTCATTTTTATTTTTAAGCATATGTGACATCTAATGGAGCTTAGAGATTATAAGATATAAGAGATATGTCTATAAGGAGATGGAGACCACCTAATAATGAAATATACAACCCTAGCACAATTGTGTTCACCCACTAACTAAATTTCTTTAACAGGATGTCCCCTCGTCACAGTCACAGTCACATTCCTGGGGATAAATAGATGATGGGAGAGATCTCTGTACTGACCTCTGATATATTTATACATAGTTATTAGATCTCCCTTCAGTCGTCTTTTTTCTAAACTGAATAACTAATTTTCATAATCTTCCTTTTCCATGTCAGTGTTACCCATTGTTTTACCATTTTATATGTATGAGTGACTTGCATTATTCCTTCCCATGTGCATAATCTTACATTTGTTAGTGTTAAACCTCATCTGCCATTTCTCTGTCCAAGCCTCCAATCTATCCAGATCCATCTGTAACAGTATACTGTCATCTTCCGTATTAAAGGGGTATTCCCATCTTAGAGAATGGGGGTATATCGCTAGGATATGCCCCCATTGTCTTATAGGTGTGGGTCCCACTGCTTGATATATACTATATCAAGAATGAAGCGGGAAACTCTGTGTCTGGAGGACCCCGGGTTTCCCAGGGTCTGGCCACCACCAGGCACAGCTCCCCGCTGCACTCATAGCGCTTAGCTATTTTCGTCAGCCCCATAGAAATGAATGGAGGGCGGCTGCGCATGCCCCCTTCGTCTAAGATGGGAATACGGTGGTAGATGCAATTGATAATATATGGCTAAACCCTCACGCTGATATTAAAATTAGACTTTCTCCAATATATTCTTATATCAAGAACATGCCGGAGCCCGAGCACCGCATTAAGGTATCTCAGAGTGGAACGGGACCTAACTTACCTTACCGTATGGGCATTTGCGGAAGGAGCAATGAGTCATTGGTAGGTGGGGCTCACAGCCTCCTCCCTCCTCCCACTGTATGTGTGATCTCACGCTGGAGGTAACTAGGAGTTGGTCGCTGTGTGTCAGCCTGTATGCTCCCTCCGCAATTGCCCATACGGCAAGGTAGGTTAGTGTTAGGTCCCGTGCCACTCTGAGATACCTTGACGTGGTGCTCGGGCTCCGGTATGTTCTTGATATAAGAATATATTGGCAAAAGTCTCATTTTAACATCAGCGTGAGGGTTTAGCCATATATTATCAATTGCATCTACCGCCGCAGTCAGGGCCGGCGTCAGCACCCGGCATACCCGGGCAAGTGCCGGGGCCCAGTGCTCCTGGGGGGGCCCACTGCTCTGCTATGAGCGCTTCCATCAATACAGATGGAAGCGCTCATTGCTGGAGCACAGGGACCTTACTCACATGAAAGCCGCATGCAGAGTCCAGCTGTCCCTGTCCCCCTAACAAGCTTCCGTGCTGTGGAGCTTCGGACACGCCCCCTCTTCACTCCAGCAGAGCAGCAGTTACTTTACAAGCCTCAGACACGCCCCCTCTACACAGGACGTGCTGCTGCCTGAGGAGGAGAGAGATCCCAGGAGCAGCAGTGTGAAGAGATGCAGACAGCCTGTAAGTGAGTCTGCACTGGGACTGACTCTTCTGTATGGGACAGGAGGGGGGTCAGGGAACTCTTTATACTGCTGCTGGATGCCGTAAAGAAGCAGCAGCAGTTTAGTTTTACTGCCTCATGAAGCAGTTTGCCTCCATGACACCTGCCCCCCCCCCCCATATCCTGTCCTATGTCATCCTCATGGAGTCCCTGCTGTCTCTTTTCCTCCCTCATGTATACAGAGCTCCTGTTTCACCTTCCTTTCTCTTATTGCTGCACAGACCTCCTGCCCCACACTTCTTGTATAAATCCCCCTCAGAGCCCCTTCCACCTACTTTTGTCCTCCCCTCTTGTCCATTCAGGGCCCTGGGCCCCTGTCTCTCTCCTCTGCCTCTCATAATGGTGGTGTATAAACTGCAAGCACCATAATGACCTTCTAACGTCTCAGGGTCACGTGACTGTGCCCCCCACCCCATACTGTGCCCCCTTATACCCTGCATTGTGCCCTTTTACCATACCCTGTACAGTGTCCCTAGTCATTCCCTGTACTCTGCCCTCTTATACCCTTTTATCTGGTCACTGTATGGCGGTGCTATCCAGTTATTGTATGGCGGTTTTATCTGGTCACTGTATGGAAGTATGCAGTCACTGTATGGCGTTGTTATCCGGTGACTATATCCCCTTCCCTGCCCACGCCACCTTTTTTAGACCTGGCAAGAGTGGGGAAAAGTTGCAGATTACGGCGCAAAGGTCCTGTGCGCCACAATCTGTGTCAGAAATCCGCCTAAGGGTCCATTCACACGTCCGTGTGTGTTTTGCGGTCCGCACATGGCCGGCTCTATTATAGAGATGCCTTTTCTTGTCCGTGGCTCCGGACAAGAATAGGACATGTTCTATATTTTTGCGGGGCCACGGACCGGAAGTGCGGATGCGGACGGCACAATGTGTGCCGTCCGCATCTTTTGCAGCTCCATTGAAAATGAATGGGTCCGCACCCGTTCCGCAATTTTGCGGAACGGATGCGGACACATTCTGCGGACGTGTGAATGGACCCTAATATAGATGCATTTCTGTTTAATAAATGAACCCCTAATTGTCTTATTATTCTAGGGTACAGCTGATATCTTTATAGTATATAGACTCCAGTGTATTACACTGTGCCCTGTGTTTCCCAATAGATAAATGATCCTTGGGAAACACAGTCCTCACCCCTGACCACCAGGACCAGGTTCTGCGCTGTCAGTACATGGCAAAATGTGATGTGCTGCACATTTGTATACAGTACCTTTTTTTTTAATCAATGTATACATCAAACGGATAGAAAAACGTGATGTGAACCCACTGGCGGGTGGGGCGGGGCGATGGGGGGGTTGAGGTGTTTGTAAAAAATTTGCTGTGGGGGCCACTGCATTATTCTGAATGGGAGTGACTGGGGGTCATTATTCTGAATGGGGGTGACTGGGGTCATTATTCTGAATGGGGGTGACTGGGGGTCATTATTCTGAATGGGGGTGACTGGGGGTCATTATCTGAATGGGGGTGACTGGGGGTCATTATTCTGAATGGGGGTGACTGGGGTCATTATTCTGAATGTGGGTGACTGGGGGTCATTATTTTGAATGAAAGGCCACTGTGGGGTCATTATAGTCTGTGGGGGGCCCACTGAGATTTATCGCCCAAGGGCCCACATAAACCTGGAGCCAGCCCTGGCCGCAGTGCACCTCTATCAGTGATTGTTTAATTATATAGTTTGCCACATCTGCACAATTGGTTACCTTGTGTAGGATGTTTTTGTGGTACATGTGGTCCACTGCAGGCATCCTCCATTGTATGCATTTTTGCTGGGGATTGCTGTTAGCAACGGATCTACATGTGCTACAGCATATGGGGTTTGAGCACTTTTCTGCCATTTTAGACCATGTTTTTTTCAGTGATTATAAGATGGGAATATCCCTTTAATTTACACGGTTTAGTGTCATCTGCAAAAATTGATATTTACTGTGCAAGCCTTCTACAAGATTGTTAATAAAAAATTGAAGGGAATAGGGCCCAATACTGACCCCTGAGGTACCCAACTGGTGACCCAATCTGAGTATGTAACGCCCTTCTGTTTTCCATCACTGAGCCAGTTACTTACCCATATACGTACAGACATTTACTCCCAGGCCAAGCATTCTCATTTTATATACTAACCTTTTATATGGCACAGTATCAAATGTTTGGAGAAGTCAAGATATGAAATCCATTGACTAACCACATTCAAGTCTAAACCTTACCTCTTCATAGAAACTACATTAGTTGGACATGACGAGTCCCTCATGAAACCATGCTGATACAGCATTATTCGCTTATTTTCATTGAGGAACTCCAAGATAGCATCTCTTAGAAAACCTTCAAACAGTTTACCCATGACAATGTTAAACTTACCTACCTATAGTTTCTGGAATCTGTTTTTATCCCCTTTTTGGATATTGGCACCCCATTTGGTAAGCGCCAATCCTGTGGAACGCTCACTGTTAATATAGAGTCCTTAAATATCAGAAATAAGGGTCTGTCTATGACATTTTATTTTCTTAGTATATGGGGGTGTATGCCATCTGGTCCTGCCATGTATGGTTTAATTTTTTTAAGATGCCGCTGCATTTCAGCTGACCGTTTATTTTCCTCAGTGAATACAGTGGAGAAAAATAATATTTAATAGTTTTGCTTTCTCTTCATCGCTCTCTGCAACTCCTCCCTTTTCACTCTGTAAAGGGCCACCACGTTTAGATTTATATTTTTTGTCATTTATAGAATTGAAGAACATTTTAGGGTTAGTTTTTCTGTCTTTGGCAATAAACCTCTATCTCCAGTTTTTTCTTGTTCTTTACCCTTTTATTCCTATAAGTTATGTGCCTCTCACAATTAGGGTTTAGGGTGGTTTTAAAAATTTCCCATTTTGTGGCTGCATTTTTATTTTTGAGGATATGGCCTCTCTTAGCTGGTCAAATTTAGCTTTTTTGAAGCTTGGTATGGACTTTCTGAAGAAACACTCTTTTGAATGACAATTGGAAGGTTATTATTTTATGGTCACTATTTCCCAGGTATCCCCCAACCTGCCCATCTGTTGGTCTGTCAGGTCTATTGGTTAATACTAAGTCCAGTATGGCCATCCCTTTAGTCGGATCCTGTACCAGTTGAGAAAGGTAATTGTCTTTGGTTATTGCCAAGAACCTGTTTTCAGCTTTCCCATAATAACTACCTCATCTACTTCCCTTAGTAGTAGATTTTCTGTGGATATTAGGTGGCTTATAACAAGCTACTATCAGTATTTTATTATTGTTTTGCCTCCATGTATTTCTACCCACTTCACTTTCCTCACTTATATCTTACCGGAGCATAGGCTTTAGACTTTTATTAGTAAGGCTTCTGGCATTAGTATGCATGCAATTAAGAGGTTTTTTGTTTTTACCATACACCTTTCATTATAAACTATTCTAGTCCCTCCTTCCATTCTTCCCCCAATTTAATTTCCTTGCTCCAGGTATCTGCACTATCTTCCCCTCCTATAATGTAATTATCCTCCCTGAGTCCCTAGTTTAAACACTTATCCAACCTTCTAGCCATCTTCTCCCCCAAAACAGCTGCAATGTCCCAATTGAGGTGCAGCCCATCCCTATGATGGACCCTGTAGCTAACAGAGAGGTTATCCCAGTTCGCCAGGAACCCAAACCCCTACTTCCTACAACAGTTCTTGAGCCACTTATTAATCTCCCTAATCTCCCATTGCCTTTCTGGTGTGGCTCAGGGCACAGATAGTATTTTGGAAAATACTAACTTTGAGGTCCTTGCCCTGAGCTTATGACCTAAATCTCCAAAATCATTTTTGAGTATGCTCCACCTTCCTCTAACTTTTTCATTGGTTCCAGTGTAGACCATGACTGCTGGATCCTTGCCATCCCATCTCAGTAATCTATCAACCCAATCTGCGACACGAGGAAGTGTCTTCCTGCAGCAGTGCTATCCCTTAATTGACATTCCTCTGAACTACCAACCATGCAAATGTTGAGGTGTGTCAGATCACGGTTAGCCTCCCTTGCACTCTTCCCTCTACCCTGCTTTCTAACTTTTACCCAGCTAGCTTTGTCACTTTCCTGATCCTCCATACCACCACCCTCCCCCGCATCTACTCTTTTCCAAATTTTCAATGCTTCTCAGTGTTGAAATTCACTCATTTAGATATAGGATGTGTGATTACAAAAACGGGGAGTTTGCTTATATTTTGTTCAAATGGTTGTTCCAGGGCTGTATACATTTGACAAGATATGCAGTTATGGAGATTACACATGAAAAGAGAAAGAAAAAATACAATAACAAAGTGCAATGAAAAGCGACTGACTTCGTGTAGTCCTCTCCTAAAGTTTCTAAAACTTAAGTCACACACTTAATGGAAACACACACTTGAAATTGAAACACACACATGCAAATGCTCACAAATAGTGTTGAGCGAACCCAAACTGTAAAGTTCGGGTCCGTACCGAACTTTGCGAGTTCGGGCACCCGAACCCGAACTTTGAAAAAAAAGTCCAGGTTCGAGTTCGGGTTCGGGCGTTTAATAAAGCTTGTTGAAAGGCTGAAGGGCAGCCAATCAACAAGCTTTTAAGCTGTGGGCACTTAGAAGCCATCACAGCCATGCCTAGTAATGGCATGGCTGTGATTGGCCGGTGCATCATGTGACCCAGCTTTTATATAAACTGGATCACATGTAGCACTGCCCATCAGCTCTGAGAAGTGCAGGGACAGGAAGCAGGCAGCTGAAGTGAGGGAAAGTGTTAGGAATCTGATTATTTATTCTGTGGGTGACCTACAGTATACATAGTGATTATTTGTGGGTGCAATACACCAGCTTTGCACCCCTGACACAGAAATATAATAATTAATCTGGATGTAAATTCTGTGGGTGACCTGTAGTGATTTTTTGTTGGTGCAATGCACCATATTTGTACCCCTGACACAAAAATATAATAGTTAATCCGTCTGTTAATCCGGTGGGTGACATTCACGTTTTTGCTAAGACATACAGCTGTACTGTATCCGTGACAGGGAAATTAATACAGTTAATCCGTCTGCTAGTCTGGCAGGTGACATTCACGTTTTTGCTAAGAGATTACACCTGTACTGCATACGTGACAGGGAGATTAATACAGTTAATCCGTCTGCTAGTCCGGCAGGTGACATATTCACATTTTTGCTAACACATACAGCTGTACTGCATACGTGACAGGGAAATTAATACAGTTAATCCGTCTGATAGTCTGGCAGGGGACATATTCACATTTTTGCCAAGACATACAGCTGTACTGCATACATGACAGGGAAATTAATACAGTTAATCCATCTGCTAGTCTGGCAGGTGACATATTCACGTTTTTGCTAAGAGATTACACCTGTACTGCATACGTTACAGGGAAATTAATATAGTTAATCCGTCTGCTAGTCCGGCAGGTGACATATTCATGTTTTTGCTAAATAAATCCCAAAAGATGAGGCAGCATACCAGGCTTGTGCAAAAAGTTGTGGATCTCTTTATTCCATGCAACGTTTCAGCCCTGCTCCATGGTGCCTTTGTCAAGCCTGACAAAGCTTGACAAAGGCAGCACACCAGGAGCAGGGCTGAAACGTTGCATGGAATAAAGAGATCCACAACTTTTTGTACAAGCCTGGTGTGCTGCCTCATCTTTTGGGATTTATTGATTGAAGACTCTGGGCCTGGAGCCATTGCGGATTTTTGCACCCGCCTTCACTATTGCTGTGCTGCTGTGTTTTTTTTGTTTTGGTACATATTTTTGCTAAGATATACAGCTGTACTGCATACGTGACAGGGAAATTAATACAGTAAATCCGTCTGCTAGTCCAGCAGGTGACATTCACATTTTTGCTAAGACATACAGCTGTACTGCATACATGACAGGGAAATTAATATAATCTGACCGTTTGGCCAGTGACATATTTCCATTTTTGGTTAGAGGTATACCTGCATTGCATATCCAGGCGAGCCATCCCTGCCCTGCACGAACAAGTGGTGGACAAAATCAGGTGTGCACTGCGCAACGCCATCTGTGGCAAAGTCCACATAACTACTGATACGTGGACCTGTAAACACGGGCAGAGACGTTATATCTCCCTAACTGCACACTGGGTAAATGCAGTGGCGGCTGGGCCTGAGGCAGATAGCAGTTTGGCGCATGTCCTACCACCACCAAGGATTGCAGGACATTTCTCGTTGTCGCCTGTTGCCTCCTCCTCCCACTCCGCTTCCTCCTCTACCGCCTCCTCATCCGGTCAGCGTAACACCTTCACCACCAACTTCAGCACAGCCAGGGGTAAACGACAGCAGGCTGTTTTGAAACTCATCTGTTTGGGGGAAAAAAAACCACACCGCCTAGTAGCTGTGGACGGGCATGGAACAACAGACCGATGAGTGGTTGGTGCCACTGAGCCTCAAGCCCGGCCATGTGCGGTAATGTGCGAAATCTCGTAGCAGCTCTGGGGCTAGCCGGTTTGATGCACATCCCTTGCCTGGCACATGTGCTGAATTTGGTGGTGCAGAAGTTCCAGAAAAATTACCCTGATATCTCAGAGCTGCTGTAGAAAGTGCGGCCGCCTGTGCTCACTTTTGGCGGTATCACCCTGCTGCTGCTCGCCTGTCAGCGCTGCAGCGTAACTTCGGCCTTCACGCTCACCGCCTCACATGCGACGTACCTACAAGGTGGAATTCCACCTTACACATGCTGGAGAGACTGTGTGAGCAGCAGCAGGCAATAGTGGAGTTTCAGCTGCAGAATGCACGGGTGAGTCAATCTGCGGAACAACACCATTTCACCACCGAGTGGGCCTCCATGCGGGGCATGTGTACGGTGTTACGCTGTTTCGAGTACTCCACCAACATGGCCAGTGCCGATGACGCAGTCCTCAGCATTACTATCCCACTTCTATGTCTCCTTGAAAAAAACGCTTCAAGCGATGATGGAAGAGGATGTGGCACTGGAGGAAGAGGAGGAGGAAGAGGGATCATTTCCACGGTTATCAGGCCAGTCTTTCACAAGTGGCTTGAAGGGTGGGTTCCGGCATCAACAGAGGCCAAGTACACAACTGTCTAGCCAGGGCACAGTTCTGCAGTATGAGGAGGATGATGATGAGGAGGAACCGTGTTCACAGCAGGGTAGCGCCCAAAGCGGCTCATGGGCATCAATGGAGCATGGCTGGGGGGATACAGAGGACACAGACGATACACCTCCCACAGAGGACAGCTTGTCCTTGCCTCAGGGCAGCCTGGCACACATGAGCGACTACATGCTGCAATGCATGCGCAACGACCGCCGAGTTGCCCATATTTTAACCAGTGCTGATTACTGGGTGGCCACCCTGCTGGATTCCCGCTACAAGGACAACGTGCTGTCCTTACTTCCGTTATTGGAGTGTGATCGGAAGATGCGCGAGTACAAGCACACGTTGGTAGACTCGCTGCTGAGGGCATACACACCAGACAGTGGGGGCTCAGTGGAAGCACCAGGCAAAGGCAGAAGAGGAGGAGGAAGTCGCCAACACAGCTGGGGCACTTTCAGCACCTCAGAAGTGGGGTTAGCATGGCCGAAATGTGGAAAAGCTTTGTCAGTAAGCCACAACAACCAGCACCACCAGCTGATACGGAACGTCTTATCAGGAGACAGAATTTCAGCATCATGGTGGAACAGTACGTGTGCACATCCCTTCACGTACTGACTGATGGTCTGCCCCATTCAACTTCTGGGTCTCCAAATTGGGCATATGGCCTGAGCTCGCCCTTTACGCCTTGGAGCTGCTGGCCTGCCCTGCAGCAAATGTATTGTCCGAGCGTGTGTTTAGCACGGCAGGGGGGGTAATCACAGACAAGCGCAGCCACCTGTCCACAGCCAATGTGGACAAGCTCACGTGCATTAAAATGAACCAGGCATGGATCCCACAGGACTTGTCCGTACCTTGTGCTGAGTAGACAAGTATACTGGCCGTACCCAGCCATTGTTATACTTCAGAGCACTTTATCTTTGCATTCTCTCTTCTATTTCCCTGTTTTGGGGTCTTCCCAAAAAAAAAAAAAAAAACACGAAAACAGTGTTGGCTACCTTCTCCTCCATCACCACGTTCACTACCTCCTCAACCTCCTACTCCACTTTGACCTCCATCTCCTACTTCAAGATTATTTTTTATTTTTTTCTATTCTATGTTATTTTAAGTCATTTACCTATCCACATTTGTATGCAGGGCAACTGTCCTGCTCTTACCCCCATTTTGCAGCCCTCTAGCCCTTACTACGACTATTTTGCAACCATTTTAGTGCACCAAAGTTCAGGTCCTCATTGACTTCAATGGGGTTCGGGTCCGGGTCCTGAACCCGAACTTTGACCTGAAGTTCGGCCGAACCCGGCGAACCCGAACTTCCATGGGTTCGCTCATCCCTACTCACAAACTCGCGTTGTTTGTCTGCTTGTCTAGGTGCTGCTACCAAACAGTTTCAAACCAGACTTTACATCTAAACATTAAGTAAACTTAAACTGTTGCTTATTTATATCTATTTAAAATTATACAAAATTATACATTATAAAAATGAAGCAAACCTGAAAAATTCCATAAAGGAAAATCCATATCCATGTTGTTCTGCAATCCCAGCACACACAACATTTGCTGATGCCCCAATCAATGTTCCATTCCCTGCAAGAAGAGGACATGTTATCAACATACGTTCTTTGCCTATTACGTTTCTACCTAGGCTATGTTAAATAATAGTCCAGAGTATGAGTACATTTTTACATTGGTATCCAGTGTTCACATAACACATATGCTTTTTTACTTTAAGCTATGAGTAATTACTAGAGATGAGCGAACATACTCATCTGAGCTTGGTGCTCGTTCAAGCATTAGGGTACTCGTACGTGCTCGATACTCGGACGAGCATATTGCGATACTCGAGGAAATGGCATTTCCTCTTCCTGCATGTTAGGCGCCCTTTTCTCAGCCAATCAACATGCAGGAGAGTCTTTGGTACCCCCAAGCATCACATGGAACCCCTACAAGTCGATAGCAGGGATTGGCTGGCCAGATCAGATCACCTGGTAATATAAGAATCTGGTCCCACGCTGCTCACCTCAGACACCGCCTGGATGAGATTAGGGATAGAGCTGCTGTATGTCAGGGAGAGTGTTAGGGCCTCAATTTAGATTTTGGTTAGGCAGGAATCATCCACAAAGAACCCAACAGCCCTTCTAAGGGCTACAAGCACCTTTTTTTTGGTCTCCTCCTGGCTGCTGGCTGGGACTTGTAGTGCAGCTACCGCCATCTTGGCTGCACACTGTGCACAGCGACTGGTGGCAGAAAGGGGACAGCACATGGTCCACACAGACCCCAATGAAATTGCCCAAAGTCCTCTCAGTACTCATTTTTGCTACTGCTGTTCCTTGGCTTGCTGGGATCTGTAGTGCAGTCTAGGGAATGCGTTTTTTCTCTCAGTTATATATACTACTGTGCAATGAACAATTATGTGGTGTGCGGCACAGTAACTGCAGTCTAGTGGTGACACCAACAAGTGACCAAGTTAGTTGAGGTAGCCGGTGAGCCACCCAAAAATTTAGCCTGACACAGCATGGTGGTCAACCTAGAGTGACCAAGTTAGACTGAGGTAGCAGGTGAACCACATATAAATTTACCCTGACACAGCATGGCGGTGACAACAGAGTGACCAAGTAAGACCGAGGTAGCAGGTGAACCACATATAAATTTACCCTGACACAGCATGGCGGTGACACCACCAATGCCTTGGTCAGACTGAGATTGCAGTCAAATGGTTGTAGGTGAGCCTCCCAAAAATTAGTTTTGGAGTGTCTAAAGTTGACTCTCCCAAAAAAAATTTTTGGAGTGTTTGTATTTCACCCTCCTAAAAAAAATTTTTTAGTATCTGTAGTTGATGCTCCTAAAAAATTGATTGGAGAGTGGGCCTGTAGGTAGCCCTCCGTAAACATTGTTTGAAAAGAGCGCCAGTTGGCCCTCTGAAAAATTGCCTGTTGGCTCAGCGTTTGTGTAAGAAGAGAAGGAGGAGGGGTTGGAGGAAGAGGCATAATAAGCCTGAGAAACTGTGACCGAGGTAGGCCCCGCAATCCTTGGTGTGGGCAGCACATTAGTGGCCCCAGGGTCAGACTCGGTCCCAGCCTCCACCAGGTTAACCCAATGTACCGTCAGGGAGATAGTGTCCCTGCCCACCAGCACTTGTCCACGTGTCCGTGGTTAGGTGGACCTTCTCAGTAACCGCATTGGTCAGGGCACGGATGATGTTCTGACACATGCTGGTGTAGGGCTGGGACAGCACATCGGGAAAAATAGTGGCGGCTGGGGACCAAGTACCGAGGGACAGCCACCGCCATCAGGTTGCAGAAAGCCTCAGTCTCTACCAGTCTATAGGGCAACATCTCCAGGCTCAGCAGTTTGGAGATGTGGACGTTTAGGGCTTGTGCATGTGGGTGGAATTGTATTTGCGCTTGCGCTCAACTGTCTGATGTAAAGACAGCTGAACGCTGCCCTGGGACACATTTGTGGAGGGTGTGGAGATGAAGGGGTGGTTGTAGGGCGGGAGGCGCTTGTGCCTGGATACTGGGCGGGGGGGGGTTGACTCACAGAGCCAGCATGTGACACAGGGGAAGGAGCAGTGGTGTGACCCGCAGGAGATGAACGGCCTTGGTTCCATTGAGTCGGGTGTTTAGCACTCATATGCCTGCGCATGATGGTAGTGGTTAGGCTGGTAGTGGTGGCTCCCCTCCTGATCCTGGTGTGGCACAGGTTCCACACCACAGTCCGTCGGTCATCCTCACTTTCTTTAACCCCTTGAGGACAGAGCCCATTTTGGCCTTAATGTCTGGGCCAAATTTTTGAATTCTGACATGTGTCACTTTATGTGGTAATAACTTTGGAACGCTTTTACTTATCCAGGCCATTCTGAGATTGTTTTCTCGTGACACATTGTACTTCATAACAGTCATAAATTTGAGTCAATATATTTCACCCTTATTTATGAAAAAATCCCAAATTTACCAAAAATTCTGAAAAATTTGCAAATTTCCAAATTTCAATTTCTCTACTTTCAAAATACACCGTAATACCTCCAAAAATAGTTATTATTTTACATTCCCCATATGTCTACTTTATGTTGGCATCATTTTGTAAACATCATTTTACTTTTTTAGGACGTTAGGCGGCTTAGAAGTTTAGAAGCCATTTTTCAAATTTTCACCAAATTTTCCAAAACCATTTTTTTTTAGCACCAATGCAGATATAAAGTGATTTTGAGGGGCTTACATAATGAAACCCACCATAAATGACCCCATTTTAGAAACTACACCCCTCAAATTATAAAAAACTGCTGTTACAAACTTTGTTAACCCTTGAGGTGTTCCACAAGAATTAATGGAAAATGGAGGTGAAATTTCAAAATTTCACTTTTTTCGTAGATTATTCATGTTAACACTTTTTTTCTTGCAACACAGCAAGGGTTAACAGCAAACTAAACCTCAATATACATTCCTCTGATTCTGCAGTTTACAGAAATACCCCATATGTGGTGGTAAACGTCTCTATGGGTTTGTGGCAGTGGTCAGAAGGAAAGGAGCGCCATACGGATTTTGGAGGCAAAATTTGCTAGAATAGTTTTTAGGCACCATTTTGTAATTGAGAGACCCTGACGTACCCCTACAGTGGAAACCCTCATAAAGTGACCCCATTTTGGAAACTACACCCTTCAAAGAATATATTAAGGGGGGTACTGACCACTTTGACCCCCTAAGCATTTTACGGAATTTGGAAACACTTGGCTGTGAAAATGAACATTTTTTTTCTTCCAATAAAATGTTGCTTTAGCCCCAATTTTTTTTATTTGCATAAGGGGTAACAGGAGAAAAGCCCCCCATAATTTGTTACCCATTTTCTCCTGAATACGGCAACACCCCATATGTGGTGGTAAACTGCTGTGGGGCCACATGGCAGGACTCAGAACAGAAGGAGCGCCATATGGATTTTACAACACAGATTTTGATGGAGTGGTTTGCGGGAGCCATTGATTTTTATTTTTTTGAGTTATTGTCTTATGTGGGGGCTCATTTTTTGCAGGATGAGGTGAGGTTTTCATTGGTACCATTTTGGGGTAAATACGCCTTTTTGATCGCCTACTATTACACTTTTTGTGAGGGAAGAGGGAAAAAAATGGCTATTTTGGCATAGTTTTTTTAAAAATTTTTTTACAGAATTCACCTGGGGGGCCATCTCATGTAATATTTTTATAGAGCAGGTTGTTACAGACGCAGCGATACCCAATATGTCCAACTTTTTTAATGTTGGAAAGTTTTACACATTAGATGCATTTTGAACAGAATAAAAAATTTTTTTTGTGTTGCCATTTTCAGAGAGCCATATTTTTTTCAGTTTTCAGGCGATTGTCTCAGGTAGGGTACAGTTTTTGCGGGACAAGATGACGGTTGAATTTATACCATTTTGGGGTAATTACGCCTTTTTGATCGCCTGCTATTACACTTTTTGTGAGGGAAGAGGGGAAAAAATGGCTATTTTGGCATAGTTTTTTAAAAAAAATTTTTACAGCATTCGCCTGGGGGGCCATCTCATGTAATATTTTTATAGAGCAGGTTGTTACGGACGCAGCGATACCCAATATGTCCAACTTTTTTAATGTTGGAAAGTTTTACACATTAGATGCATTTTGAACAGAATAAAATATTTTTTTGTGTTGCCATTTTCAGAGAGCCATATTTTTTTCAGTTTTCAGGCGATTGTCTCAGGTAGGGTACAGTTTTTGCGGGACAAGATGACGGTTGAATTGATACCATTTTGGGGTAATTACGCCTTTTTGATCGCCTGCTATTACACTTTTTGTGAGGGAAGAGGGGAAAAAAATGGCTATTTTGGCATAGTTTTTAAAAAAAATTTTTTACAGCATTCGCCTGGGGGGCCATCTCATGTAATATTTTTATAGAGCAGGTTGTTACGGACGCAGCGATACCCAATATGTCCAACTTTTTTATTGTTGGAAAGTTTTACACATTAGATGCATTTTGAACAGAATAAAATATTTTTTTTTGTGTTGCCATTTTCAGAGAGCCATATTTTTTTCAGTTTTCAGGCGATTGTCTCAGGTAGGGTACAGTTTTTGCGGGACAAGATGACGGTTGAATTGATACCATTTTGGGGTAATTACGCCTTTTTGATCGCCTGCTATTACACTTTTTGTGAGGGAAGAGGGGAAAAAATGGCTATTTTGGCATAGTTTTAAAAAATTTTTTTTACAGCATTCGCCTGGGGGGCCATCTCATGTAATATTTTTATAGAGCGGGTTATTACGGATGTGGCGATACCTAACATGTTTATGTATTGTGTGTTTTTTTATTTTTAATCAATTTTTTTTAACTTTTTTTTTTTTTTTTCCACTTTCTTGACTCAGATCCACTTGGTTCTTCAAGAACCAGTGGGTCTGGTATTTTACAATACACTGCAGTACACTGTATAGTGTACTTCAGTGTATTTTCTTATAGCCTGTTCAAGCTCCTGCCTTTAGCAGGAGCTTGAACAGGCTTCCATGGCAAGCCAGACGAAAGCGTCTGGTTGCCATGGTAACCATCGGGACGCTGCCACAGCAGAGCAGCGTCCCGATGGAAGGGAGAGGGAGCTTCCTCCCTCTCATCTGCCCACACCATCGGCGCTGCCAGCGCACCGCAGCGCCGATGGGAGAGGGAGGGAGCGCTCCCTCCCTGTTAACCCCTTCCATACAGCGGTCCCTACGGACCGCGGCATGGAAGGGGTTAAACTGCTGACATCGGTGCTAGCACCGATGTCAGCAGTTTCAAGCAGAGTATCAGCTGTATGCTGATACTCTGCTTGCATAAGCTCGGCCATCCTGATAAATGATTGCGGGTGGCACTTGCGGCAGCCGCCCGCACATTGCGAATCTCCCCCCCCCCCGCCCATCTGCCCACCTGCCCACAGCCAAAGCAGGGGGGCACAGATGATGGATGGGGCACAAAGAACACATTACCTGATTTCAGATTGCAGAGTGCAGATCACAGCCTGAAACCGGGACTTGTACACTGCCGCGATCCGATTGGTTAGTCTGCACAGACTAACCAATCAGATCGATCACCGGCAAGGGACCACTCTGATTGGTCCCTTGCCGGCATTACTGGACTGTATGCTGTCCCTGACAGCAGCAGTGCAGGGGCAGAAGCTTTAATCCAAGCGTTTTGCAGCGCTTGGATTAAAGAGCTGCCATGACGTCTATACACGTGCTATCTGCACGGGGTATGTGCAGATAGGACGTATATAGCCGTATGGCTGACGTGAAGGGGTTAAAGAACCTCCAGACTTGCGAACATCTAGGCCTCGGCATGGGAGCTTCACTCCGTGAAACAGTTGCTGATCTACTTGCTCTGACCCTGCTTCTTCCTCTAGCCACCCCACTGCCTCTTCCAACCTGTTCTGGTGCTGCATTTGCCTCCCCCTCAGAAGCACTGTCTTGACTAGGCTTACCAACCTAAAGGCTGAGGATAAGCCGAAACGTAGCCTGTACCATGGTGATGGAATAAAGTAACACTTCTCTCCACTTGAATTGGATGCTGTTTCCTGTACTTTGTCTTACCAACCCAGCTCGGGTCAGTCACCTCGTCATCCACCAGCTCTTCCTCCAATTACTCACTCTGCTCACCCCTCGGACTTACTGCCCTGACAACAACGTCACTGTCTGACAACCATGTCTCATCATCATCCGACACCTCTTTACACACTACTTGCACTAAGTCCACACTCATCACCCACAGACTGCAAAAGTTTGAAATTTTGGGCATCAGGACAGAGCAACTGCTCCGGTTGCTGCTGAGCAGTGGTTTGTGACTCTGGGAAGGGTCCTGAAAAGAGTTCCTGGGAGTATGCCGGATCTGAATCCATATTTTTCATGCGGGGGCCAGGCTGGGGGGAAGGAGCCAGAGGTCTACTCCCTTGGCTAGCGTGGGTGGACTGCGTGGAAGGCTGGGTGGTGGATAAATTACTGGACACATTATCCGCTATCCACGTCATCACCTGTTCGCACTGTTGTGGTTTCAATAGTGTTATACCACGTGACCCTGTAAGTTGCGAGATGAAGCTAGGAAGCGAACCTCTGCGGCGTTCCACTGCTCCCTCATCAGCAGGTACTGTGTCACCCTGCCCAGGACCACGGCCTCTGCCCCCTACATCACTTGGACGCCAACATCCTCGTCCTCGACCCTTAGCCCTGGGGTTCAACATTTTGTGTATTCACTAAACTGTAGAATTAATATCTGAGGCCAAAACCGTTTTCAGTAGACTGTAGAATTACTATCTGAGGCCAAAAACGTATTCTCTAGACTGCGGCTAGTGTACCGCACACCACACAATTTTTCACTGGACTGTAGTATATATAATTAAAAAAAAAAAAAAAACGTATTCTCTAGACTGCGGCTAGTGTACTGCACACCACACAATTTTTCACTGGACTGTATTAAATGGATCTGAGAGAAAACACATTCTCTAGACTGCGGCTAGTGTACTGCACAACACACAATTGTTCAATGGACTGTAGTATATGTATCTGAGAGAAAAAACGTATTCTCTAGACTGCGGCTAGTGTACCGCACAACACACAATTTTTCACTGGACTGTAGTCACCGCCATGCTGTGTCAGGCTAAATCTTTGGGTGGTTCAGCTGCTATCTTAGTCTAACCAAGCCACTCTGGGGTTCACCGCCATGCTGTAAACTGCAATCTCAGTAAAACTTTGTAATTTAGGAGTTCACCACCAAGGTGTGCTAGACTACAATTTTAGCGGGTTCACCTGCAATCTCAGTCACAGATAGTCATCCATGCTGTAAACTGCAATCTCAGTGTGCGTGTTTGCCCGTCTGGAATGGGGAGAGATGGGCACTGTGCTGGGAGAACTTTGTGTACGCTGTGGACTACTGGGTGGGTGCGGGGAGGGAGACGCTTATGCCTGCGTCCTGGGGCGGGGGATAGGACAGCAGTGCCCGCAGGCGGTGATGGACCTTCGTTGCACCTAGTTGGGTGCTTTCCTAACATGTGCCAGCGCATGTGAGTTGTCCATCTTGGTCTGGGTCAGCACAATTGTCTTGAGGGTCACCACCAGGCTGTTGCCCAGAATTTGGCGTAATGGTACGATTAGGCAACCTCAGAGGCATCCATGCATGCTGCCCCTGCTGTTTCCTGTCCATTTCCGTGGCATTTCCATCATTTTCTGAGGTTTCCAGGTTTTCACGCAACCTTCCCTGTGCAGAGCTTTGGTCCCCTGCAAAAATGCTCGAGTCTCCCATTGACTTCAATGGGGTTCGTTATTCGAAACGAGCACCCGAGCATCGGGAAAAATTTGACCCGAATAACAAGCACCCGAGCATTTTAGTGCTTGCTCATCTCTAGTAATTACTAAATGTCCATTTACACGGGACAACAATTGAGCGATAATCAGGAATGAGCATTCCTAGGAACAGGATTTCCAGATAATTGGTGGTGCCTTTACAAAGGGCAATCACCCGATGATCAAGAAAATATTCATTGGTTGAAAGTGTCAGATGGTGGCATCAAAATATTTTTTTCTTTGCAGATGAATACCCTGTAGGGAATCGCTTGTCCCCTTACAGTGGAGGTAATTGCTGCATGTATGCAATTTTCGCCTCCTCTAAAGGTCCCTTCACATGGTCCAACCAACAAACAACTGTCAAATGATGACTGGGAACAAATGCTTAAATCCCAATAATTGCCTACCCAGTCAAGTCTAACAGTTATGAAAACTGTCTAAAAGGAGCAACCAATCATACAGTGCAATTTTCATATTTCAAAAGAGCTATAAGAAATTAAAACTGTGCTTTGATTCGTTGCTATAAACAATGAAGACTTTTCTTTTTGCCCATTTCGTAACTTCCCCACAATAGTTTGACATAGACTTTTCATGGTTTGATATAGCGTTTTGACCAACATCTGGTCGCAGTGTTTTAGCTAATAAATGATGATCAGTATGGAATTCCAAGCAACTAAAGTTTAAAAACGTCTCACCTGCAGGCCAAAAATGTTTAATTTTCACTTTAATTATTGCCTAGTTCTATGGCAGAAATATGTAAAATTAATTGTTTAATTTTAAACTGATTTTAAACAACTAAGCAAATACAAAATTTTACAAAGTTATGAGATACTACAGTTTCTGAGGCTTGGGCTAGCGCTTTTATGTAGGGCATCACAGATAAAATGATTAATATATGGAACTTGTTCTTTGTTTTGTAACTGCAGTACATCAAATTATCAGTGACCTAGACTTTCTGCAGCCTGAAGGCATGCTCTGTACATGAACATTGAGCAATTCAGTGTTCTGAATGGTATATTAAAAAAGTTTTTAGAGTACTAAATACAAAAAATAAATCAAAACTAATCCATGCTGTGTTAATAGCGGGTTGACTGATGTACCTACTTTTAAATATTACTTTATCCTAACAGAGAAACACAAAGGTCAGTTAGACCAAACCAGTCCCTCTAGGGATCCTCTCTTGTACATCCTAAAACATAACATTGCTGGAATACTGTAGCCAGGGATCCTAAAACATAACCTTTATCGTATAAAAGAAAATGTGTACCAAAATAATCCTATATATAGTAGGTTTAAAACCAGGGCCTACATCTATCAGGGTATGCTTGGAGTTGTAGTTTTGCAACAGTTAACCTCCAGCAGGGATTCCCAACCTGCAGCCGTACAGCTGCTGCAAAAACTACAACTCCAAGCATGCCCTGATAGATGTAGGTCCTGGTTTTAAACCTACTATATATAGGATTATTTTTGGTATACATTTTTTATACAATTTATATAATAAAGGTTATGTTTTAGGATCCTGGCTGCAGTATTCCAGCCATGTATGAAAGAAGAGGATTCAGCGTGTGTGAAATCTGTCCTTAACAGATTGGACTAATACCTTAGCTGCCAAAGAGTGCTTTTCAACCCAGAGTTTATTGCCTACACTTGGAAACAGTATTGCCAATTGAGACCCAGATATTATTGCTGCGCATGTAGCTACATATTCTGTTTTTAAACAGTAGATTACTGAGGCTTCAGTAGTGGTCAGTAGCGTGTTAGATATCACTAGCGATATATGAAAGGCTTAAATATAATGAGTCTCACACCTCCCTACTTATTGTCCCATTTACGGAAAAGTATAGATTTTACCTATTTTTTTACAACGATTAGTCCTCAGGGTCCTGAGTCTTAGTGTGTATATAGATATATGCTAAGCGTAGCATTACTCTACTTAGTATTAGTAGTACTCTACTTGGTTTGCAGAGTGCTGTTGCATTGTATATATTGTAAGAATATGCACTACAGAAAAATAATGTAAATTATTCCCTACGATGAACTCCGTAAAAAAAAAAATGACAGGATTATTATTATAAATTACTAGCAGAAAGACCCGGCTTCGCCTGGGTATATTTCATCTATTTATTTAATGTTTCTGTGTGTCGTTGCAGAGAGAAAGTCAATGCAGCTGACAGAAATTGTTTTTTACCTTCATTTTTTCAATCCCTATTGGCTGCGGAGTGGGAGGGGGTGTGGTTTAATGGGACACGGGGGGGGGGGTTAAGTCCTTCATTTCAGGGTGGCCTGAATTATAGGTTAATGCCATGGTAATTTGAGGAAACACAATGGGTAGCAGTGGAAGAAAACATTGCTTTGCGCAGGTATATTTAATCTATTTCATTTAATGTTTCTGTGTGTCGTTGCAGAGAGAAATTCACCCTCCCACCCCTGCAGCTGACAGAAGTTTATTTTTCCCTTCTTTCTTTCAATCCCTGTTGACTGCGGAGTGGGAGGGGGCATGACCTGACAGAGTTGGGGGTGTGGCTCAGCAAAGCGCTTCGCATAGGTGATTTAATCTATTTCATTTAATGTTTCTGTGTGTCGTTGCAGAATGACTGCAGAGTGGGAGGGGCGTGGTCTGACAGAGTTGGGGGCGTGACTTAGCAAGACGATTCGAACAGTTGTAGTCTATAATTAGTCTATTTTATCTAAAATTTTTGTGTCGTTGCAGAGAGAAATTCACCCTCCCACCCCTGCAGAAAACAGAAGTTTATTTTTACCTTTATTTTTTCAATCCCCATTGGCTGCGGAGTGGGAGGGGGTGTAACCTGACAGTCGGGGGCGTGGATTAGCAAGACACTTCACATGGGTGTATTTAATCTATTTCATTTAATGTTTGTGTGTGTCGTTGCAGAAAGAAAGTCAACCTCCCACCCATCCCTGCAGCTGACAGAAGTTGATTTTTACCTTTATTTTTTCAATCCCTGTTGGCTGCGGAGTGGGAGGGGGCGTGGCCTTACAGAGTCGGGGCGTGGCTTAGCAAAGCGCTTCGCATAGGTGCATTTAATCTATTTCATCTAATGTTTCTGTGTGTCGTTGCAGAATGGCTGCGGAGTGAGAGGGGGCGTGGCCTTACAAAGACGGGGCGTGGCTTAGCAAAAGGCTTCAAACGGTTGTAGTCTATAATTAGTCTATTTCATCTAAAATTTTTGTGTGTCGTTGCAGAGAGAAATTCACCCTCCCACCCTTACAGCAAACAGAAGTTTATTTTTACCTTCATTTTTTCAATTCCCATTGCCTGTGGAGTGGGAGGGGGCGTGACCTGACAGTCGGGGGCGTGGATTAGCAAGACGCTTCGCATGGGTGGATTTAATCTATTTTATTTAATGTTTGTGTGTGTTGTTGCAGAAAGAAAGTCAACCTCCCACCCATCCCTGCAGCTGACAGAAGTTGATTTTTACCTTTATTTTTTCAATCTCTGTTGGCTGCCGAGTGAAAGGGGGTGTGGCCTGACAGTTGGGGGTGTGGCTTAGTGAGACCTGGGGCGGGGTTTTAAGTACTTCTTTTAGGGTGGCCTGAATTAAAGGTCAATACCATGCTTATTTATGAGGCCACGCAATAGGCAGCAGTGGAGGAAAACATCTTTTATTACTACTGAAATGTAGTAATAGAAAAACACATAAGTTATATTTATGGTAACTGGAATACCTTTAACAGTGTCAGTGAATAGAAATGGATGAGATCCTCAGCTGCTGATAATTACCTGGTTGTTATGGAAACCTGCCCTCCCTGTGTGTCTGTGCAGAGAATGGCAGTTGGAGTTTAAAACCAAAGCTCCCAGTTGTAATGTTGGCTAATGGAGATCATATTTTGGGAATATCTCAGGAACGGTATGTCCTAGAGAGATGAGACCTGGTCTAAAACCTTCCCGGACACCTGATGTACCTGTGTGCCGAATTTGGTGAAAATCGGTCCAGTAGTTTGGTCGCGCATAGAGAACAGACAGACAGACAGACACTCATTTTTATATTATTAAGAGATTATATCATATAGATCATATATTATACTATATATATATATATATATATATATATATATATATATATATATACACACACACACACACACACACAGTACAGACCAAAAGTTTGGACACACCTTCTTATTCAAAGAGTTTTCTGTATTTTCATGACTATGAAAATTGTAGATTCACACTGAAGGCATCAAAACTATGAATTAACACATGTGGAATTATATACTTAACAAAAAAGTGTGAAACAACTGAAAATGTCTTATATTCTAGGTTCTTCAAAGTAGCCACCTTTTGCTTTGATTACTGCTTTGCACACTCTTGGCATTCTCTTGATGAGCTTCAAGAGGTAGTCACCTGAAATGGTTTTCACTTCACAGGTGTGCCCTGTCAGGTTTAATAAGTGGGATTTCTTGCCTTATAAATGGGGTTGGGACCATAAGTTGGGTTGGGCAGAAGTCAGGTGGATACACAGCTGATAGTCCTACTGAATAGACTGTTAGAATTTGCAAGAAAAAAGCAGCTAAGTAAAGAAAAACTAGTGGCCATCATTACTTTAAGAAATGAAGGTCAGTCAGTCTGAAAAATTGGGAAAACTTTGAAAATGTCCCCAAGTGCAGTCGCAAAAACCATCAAGCGCTACAAAGAAACTGGCTCACATGAGGACCGCCCCAGGAAAGGAAGACCAAGAGTCACCTCTGCTGCGGAGGATAAGTTCATCCGAGTCACCAGCCTCAGAAATCGCAGGTTAACAGCAGCTCAGATTAGAGACCAGGTCAATGCCACACAGAGTTCTAGCAGCAGACACATCTCTACAACAACTGTTAACAGGAGACTGTGTGCAGCAGGCCTTCATGGTAAAATAGCTGCTAGGAAACCACTGCTAAGGACAGGCAACAAGCAGAAGAGACCTGTTTGGGCTAAAGAACACAAGGAATGGACATCAGACCAGTGGAAATCTGTGCTTTGGTCTGATGAGTCCAAATTTGAGATCTTTGGTTCCAACCACTGTGTCTTTGTGCGACGCAGAAAAGGTGAACGGATGGACTCTACATGCCTTGTTCCCACCGTGAAGCATGGAGGAGGAGGTGTGATGGTGTGGGGGTGCTTTGCTGGTGACACTGTTGGGGGATTTATTCAAAATTGAAGGCATACTGAACCAGCATGGCGACCACAGCATCTTGTAGCGGCATGCTATTCCATCCGGTTTGCGTTTAGTTGGACCGTCATTTATTTATCAACAGGAAATGACTCCAAACACACCTCCAGGCTGTGTAAGGGCTATTTGACCAAGAAGGAGAGTGATGGGGTGCTACGCCAGATGACCTGGCCTCCACAGTCACCAGACCTGAACCCAATCGAGATGGTTTGGGGTGAGCTGGACCACAGAGTGAAGGCAAAAGGGCCAACAAGTGCTAACCATCTCTGGGAACTCCTTCAAGACTGTTGGAATACCATTTCAAGTGACTAACTCTTGAAGCTCATCAAGAGAATGCCAAGAGTGTGCAAAGCAGTAATCAAAGCAAAAGGTGGCTACTTTGAAGAACCTAGAATATAAGACATATTTTCAGTTGTTTCACACTTTTTTGTTAAGTATATAATTCCACATGTGTTAATTCATAGTTTTGATGCCTTCAGTGTGAATCTACAATTTTCATAGTCATGAAAATACAGAAAACAACCTGGAAGTGACGGCGCGATCGCACTGCGCAGGAAAAAACCAAACAGTCTAGCGCTGTCAATCTTGTTGTAGAAGGGGCGTTACCAAAGACAAGGAGGAGAGCCTCGGGCCCGGGGGGGGGGGGGGGCGGTGAAGAAGTGGTGCTCAGGAGGAAAGAGCCCGCCCCCCGGTGCTCCGAAGGCTCATTAGCATAATGTTTAAAGTTCTTTTTTCAGCACAACCGCTGCGCTATACTCTGCAATACAGGTATGTTAAAAAAGTGCAATTTAAGGGGTTTTAACCTATGTATTAAAATACATAGGTTAAAACCTGGTGACAGAGCCTCTTTAAAATCATTAACTGCAGAAATGTAGTTCAGATTTTAACCTCACAAGAATAAAACAAAGCTTACCATAATAACTGTGAACGCAGACAGGTAACCTCCATACAGTAAAAATATTACTATTAATACATCTTACCTCCAAAACAGGCACCAATGGCAAGGGCAAAAATAAGTGGTTTAATTGGGAGATCAACATCCGCATCCTGGCTTAAATTTATTAAAACAGGAATCTGGGAAGAAACCGGAAATAACAAAGATCAGTTAGAATTTTCGGTTGACAGATGTAAAAGTTGAAGTTATTTGGCTGGTGAACTGCTGTGTAGGGGAGAAAACGGAGGGAAATAAAGCACTACCCAGCTTTGCAGGGCCACATTTATACAACAAAGTGCAGTCCACATGCATAAGGCGTCAGAAAGGAGGAGGGTGGCACTTTACAGAGAAAACTAACTATTCTGTTGATTCTTTCAACTTAGTGCTGCTTCTCAGAGATCAGCAGGCCTCATTATCTCTAACTTCTATTTATTTTAGCTACAAGTCAGAAGATCCCTCATACTGCCTACCCCCAGCTAATGTGACACTAATCTTTTCAAAATAAAAAAAAGTCTGGTACTGTGTTAAGGTTGATTTACATGTGCAGAGGAGCAGCCGATTATCATTTACATGCAGCGATCACCTCCACAGTATGAGAACGAGGAATCGCTATTACGAACGCGCGTACTAATCCAGCTGCACAATATGATACTCAGAAATTAAAATTTACTTGCCTGCAATAACAACAGTTTCACTCAATGAATGAGTATGAGAAGGGCACGAGCATCCTCACACTCCCTGCCACTTTTAGCAGACTGTGATATGTCATTGTGGGCTCCTTAGCTATCCCTGGTGATTCTCTGCTCTGTATTAGCCCTAATTGTCACTGTCACTACCAATGCCCCTACCACCACCAATGTGGCTACAAGTGCCACTACTACTACTGATGGGTGAGGCTGCTAATAAACACATTCTGACTCTTGGATGACAAGGCATGGTTATTTCATTTTGCACCCCATTTTCCAAACATTTTATTACGAGGCCTAATGAAAACTCACAATTTTCCTAAATTAGTAATGGGTTTGGAACACAGTCACACAAATCACATGGAATCTTTATAGCAAAACTGCTAGTGTATTGTCTGTAACTTAAAGGGCATCTGTCAGCAGATTTGTACCTATGAAACTGGCTGATCTGTTACATGCACGCTTGGCAGCTGTAGACATCTGTTGGTCACATGTTCACGTGTGTCTGCATTGCTGAAAAAATTATGTTTATTATATGCAAATGAGCTACTAGGATCTGCAGTTACTCCAAGAGGCTCTGCTTTCTCTGCAACTGCTGCGCTCACTCCACTTTGATTGGTAGAGCAAGGCATGACCATGTTTACACTGCCTAGTCCTATCAATCTAAGTGGAGAGCACGTTGCAGTTGCAGTTGCAGAGAGAGCAGAGCCTCTAGGAGTAATAGCAACACCCCTGTGGGCATATATAAACATGGGACTAACACATATGCCTTCAGCTGACAAGTGCACGTCTCAGGTTTTCACCTTCCTGACCAGGCCATTTTTTGCAAATCTGACATGTGTCACTTTATGTGGTTATAACTTTGGAACGCTTTAACTTATCCAAGCCATTCTGAGATTGTTTTCTCGTCACATATTGTGCTTCACGACAGTAGTAAATTTGTGGCAAAATATTTCATTTTTATTTATAAAAAAAATACCAAATTTACCAAAAATTTGGAAAAATTTCCAAATTTCAATTTCTCTACTTTCAAAATATATAGTAATACCTCCAAAAATAATTATTTTACATTCCCCATATGTCTTCTTTATGTTGGCATCATTTTATAAATGTCATTTTACTTTTTTGGGACGTTAAAAGGCTTAGAAGTTTAGAAGACATTTTTAAAATTTTCAACACAATTTCCAAAACCATTTTTTTAAGCACCAATTCAGATATAAAGTGATTGAGTGGCTAACTTAATGGAAACCACCCATAAATGACCCCATTTTAGAAACTACACCCCTCAAATTATAAAAAACTGGTGTTACAAACTTTGTTAACCCTTGAGGTGTTCCACAAGAATTAATGGAAAATGGAGGTGAAATTTCAAAATTTCACTTTTTTGGTAGATTATTCATGTTAATTTTTTTTCTTGCAAAACAGCAAGGGTTAACAGCAAACTAAACCTCAATATACATTACTCTGATTCTGCAGTTTACAGAAATACCCCATATGTGGTGGTAAACGTCTCTATGGGTTTGTGGCAGTGGTAAGGAGGAAAGGAGCGCCATACGGATTTTGGAGGCAGATTTTGCGAGAATGGTTTTTAGGCACCATTTTGTAATTGAGAGACCCTGACGTACCCCTACAGTGGAAACCCTCAAACAGTGACCCCATTTGGAAAGTACACCCTTCAAAGAATATATTAAGGGGGGTACTGGCCACTTTGACCCCCTAAGCGTTTTATGGAATTTGGAAACACTTGGCTGTGAAAATGAAAAGTTTCATTTCTTCCAATAAAATGTTGCTTTAGCCCCAAATTTTTCATTTTCACAAGGGGTAACAGGAGAAAACCACCCCATAATTTGTTCCCCATTTTCTCCTGAATACGACAACACCCCATATGTGGTGGTAAACTGCTGTGGGGGCACATGGCAGGACTCAGAACAGAAGGAGCGCCATATGGATTTTGCAGCACAGATTTTGACGGATTGGTTTGCGGGAGCCATTGATTTTTATTTTTTTGAGTTATTGTCTTATGTGGGGGCTATTTTTTTGCAGGATGAGGGGACGCTTTCATTGGTACCATTTTGGGGTACATAAGACTTTTTGATCGCCTGCTATAGGTGAAAAAAATGGCTGTTATGGCATAGTTTTTTTTTTTTTTTTTTTTTTTTTTACAGCATTCACCTGGGGGGCCATCTCATGTTACATTTTTATAGAGCAGGTTGTTACGGACGCGGTGATACCCAATATGTCAAACATTTTTATTTTTGGAAAGTTTTACACATTAGATGCATTTTTGAACAGAATAAAATCTTTTTTGTTGCGTTGCTATTTTCTGAGAGCCATATTTTTTTATTTTTTGGGCGACTGTCTCAGGTAGGGTCTACATTTCTGCGGGACAAGATGACGGTTTGATTGGTACCATTTTGGGGTAAATACGCCTTTTTGATTGCCTGCTATTACACTTTTTGTGAGGCAAGGTGAAAAAAAATGGCTGTTACGGCATAGTTTTTTTTTAAATTTTTTTTTACAGCATTCACCTGGGGGGCCATCTCATGTAATATTTTTATAGAGCAGGTTGTTACGGACGTGGCGATACCCAATATGTCAAACATTTTTATTTTTGGAAAGTTTTACACATTAGATGGATTTTTGAACAGAATAAAATCTTTTTTTTGTGTTGCTATTTTCTGAAAGCCATATTTTTTTTATTTTTTGCACGATTGTCTCATGTAGGGTCTACATTTCTGCGGGACAAGATGACGGTTTGATTCGTACCATTTTGGGGTAAACACGCCTTATTGATCGCCTGCTATTACACTTTTTGTAAGGGAAAGTGATCTGGTGAAACTGTTTTGGCACAGTTTTTTTTTTTTTTTACTGCGTTCACCTGGCGGGGTGAATCATGTGATATTTTTATAGAGCCGGTCGATATGGACGCGGCGATACCTAATATGTCTATTTTTTTCACTATTTTTTACAATTTTTTTTAATATTATTTTGTGAAAAGGACGCTTTTTTTTGGAACTTGAAACTTTTTTTTGTAAAACTTTATTTTTTCACTTTTTTTCACTTTCTTTTTTTACACTTTTTTAACTTTTGGGGTCTGATCCCCTTTACAATGCATTACAATACTTCTGTATTGTAATGCATTGGCTGGAAGTGTATTACACACAGTAATATACTTCCAGCTTACTGCCTGTGAGATCCAGGGGGCTGGATCTCACAGGCCTCCGTAGATAGCAGCCGGATGCCTAAGGAAGGCATCCGGCTGCTATCTAAGCCATCGGGTCCCCGTCACAGCAGTGCGGGGACCTGATGGACACCCCCTTCAACCGCCCGCATCGCATGTGCCGCGGTCAGCGCTGACCGCGGTACATGAAGGGTTAATACGCCCGCATCGATGTTTTCACCTATGCGGGCGTACGCAGCAGGGGTCCGGCTACTGGGAACAGCCAGCCCCCCGCAGCTGATCGGGCGGGTACTACGGCGCTGGTCGGAACGTTACTTCCCGCAGCACCGTACATGTACGGAGCTGGTCGGGAAGGGGTTAAAGACAGAGGCGTTATTAAAAATCCTTCCCCATCTACAAACACAGTGAATTCTACTGTTGACAATGTACTTTCAAAAAAAGACTTCTCTACTGTAAAACACGCTTTAAACCTGTAATGCAGTTATTCACCCCCTCCCTCTTCCCCAACAACACTAACATAACAATACAGGAAAGGCTGATGTAACACTTGTATACTGTTATTTCCATGTCCCAACATCAAAAGTGAAATTTTCTATAGTATACTTTCTATTCCTATTTCTATTTTATACTATAACACACACATTGCAAACTTGTATGTAATTTCATTAATCTACTGCCCACAACAAAAATGTATATGGCAGTAAAACTTTTGTCTATGATGTAATTTGCATCTAAGTTTACTTGTATAACAATTGCCTCATTATCGTAAAATACTGGTGATGTAACGCAACACGTTTAATAACACGAGACAGATTGGCTTATGAGGCAGTTTTCCACCTATGAGTCGATCTCAACCTGCCTCTTATCTCCTTGTATGGATTATTCTAATACATGTGATGTTTTACATGTAAATTGCATTTAATGGAGCAGAGATTTATCAGAACTGTCTCAAAGAAAAACTGTATGTTGCCCTAAAACAGTTTTAATAAATGGGGCCCATTTTATAATCTATGGTCACAGTAGGTAAATCATAATCCCAGTATTATATATCTGAATAATCTATGTTAACAGTTAATGCTATACATAATACATGTCCAGTATCTGCTCCCTGTACTATATATAAGTAGAGTAGTAGAATCTGCGAGGATTGGTGTAGGGTGAGTTATGTTATATGAGTCGAACGTTATTGAGCAGTTGATGCTAACAGGGTGGATGAAGGCCAGGTTGCCTTTAACATCCTTCTTCAAGAAGTGAGCCATGAATGGGGGTCTATCAGTATCTGGAGGTCACTGTGTAGATACAATTTGTGGATAATAGATATAGTGGTAGCAAAAAAACATTAAAAAAAACTATAAAGCAACACGCAGAAGGAGGTCTACATGTCTTGCCCAGGGAGGATTACCATCCCGCAAATGCTTCCACATTTTGTATTTTAAGGTTTAATTAAAAAAAAAAAGAAAGATATGACCAACAGGAGTTTTATAGAATCCAGTATATTTTTGCACAATGGGTAAACAGGGAGCACAGAGAGGTGACACACTGGGGAAAGAGATGGCATACAGAAGGCAGAGGGATGACAGAAGACATTGATGGCATATAGAGGACAGAGGGGGTGGCTCACCCTGGGGAAAGACTAATGGTATATTAGGGGGTAGATTGTTTAGAGATCATTTTATTTTTTCACATAGCGGCTTTATTGCTAATATAAATAATAAAACCACATACCATGCAGACACAAGTTTCACTCAACAGCAAGGGTTATTCAAAGCCTTTAAGCAAAAAGTTATCATTTCTATGCTTGCCAAATAATGCAGGCCTTGAGAATGTAGTAAGTGAACCATTACTTCAATGAAAGCAAGTGCCCCATCATCATTTCGTGCTTCATTTTTTCTGAAGATACTGAACACTGGTTCCAGAGTGTATAAAGGAAGAAAATAGATGCTGGAAATATTTCACTTTAGGGCATTCAGATTGCTCTGCTAATATTGAGTGCACGTTTCAATACTGTGGCTATTTATGCCGAATAATTGACATTATTGATGAGCAAGTAACACAACAGCCTTCAAAGAAAACCTTAAAATAATGAGCAATGTATTTTTAGCAGTGCGCAAGCAATGTTCAAACAGCAGAAAAGGTTTTCAAAGATAAAACGGTACATGAAAAAATATTCATAGTTTAATGACCCAATTTGTTTTATTTCAGCAAGTCTGAAAGAATATTCATAGGATTCATATTTGGGATGGAATAAAGCCTTAACGCTTTGTCCTTCATTGCTGCATTATTAGGAAGGTTTCAAGGAATATTTAATAAAACATATCAATGTGGTACTGAATTTACAACTACCTCCTTACAGAGTTATGGTCTTCTGTCTAGTTCTTAGAAGCTTAAAGGGATGTCCAGGCCAGCACGCCATTTTTTCCATAATTCCCATTGTAGTGAATTAGAGGATAGGATATGCCATCAATATCAGCTACAGGTCCCAGTTATGGGACCAACACACCTACCTGTATCTCTAGACCAGACCTCTTAAAGTGAAAGAGAGCACATTGTGCAAGTGTGGACACCTTCTATTCACTTCTATGAGAGTTTTGAAAACAGTCGAATGTTGGCTCAGCTATTTCTGGCAGTCCCATAGAAGTGAATGGAGAGTTGGCCACGGATTCCAGTCACTTCTATAGGAGTCTTGAAAATAGCCAAGTTCACCTGCTTGGTTATTTTTGGAATTTTCGTGGAAGTGTATAGTGAGGATACAACAAATGCACAGTGCGGTCTCATTCACTTTCAGTACCCATTTCTAGAAATATGGTAAGTGCAGGTCCCACATGTGGGGCCAGCACCTATCTGACATTGGTGGTGTATCCTAGAAATATGCCACTAATGTCTAGGATGACACAACCTCTTTAAGAATAGGGTCAAATAGTAGTGCTCACAGTACAAAATTCTTATCTACACCATGGCCATAGAGTGCCTGTCCCCTGCATAAATTCTTGCATTCTTATGCTTATGAAACAGTTACACAAATGCCCATGGCAAATGTGACACGCGTAAAACTTTTATCATATGACTAGCCACTATATTCTTTATAGTGCCAACCAGTACGCCCATTTAATATTACATTTTATCTGACAATTTGATGGGATACTAACGAGATAAACTGAAGTAGTTATGCAACATCATTACAGCAACAAAACTGTAGCCAAATTAAAATATACAGGACCTATTATTTATTTGTTCCCATAATATCGATGATGCATACAAAAGATAAACATAATAGACCTTCAGATGCAGAGTTGTCCTTTTATTATAGTTAGAGATGAGCGAATTTTTCACAAATTCGATTCGGCTGGTTCGCCGAATTTTCCGAAAAGATTTGCTTCGATCCGAATAAATTTGTTGCGAATCGCATTAAAAAACGTCTACTTCCGTGCTGCAGAGTGCCTGGATAGTGGTGTAGAACACTGTGCCTTGCAGTAAAACGCATAGGGACTAGTGTTGAGCGAGCACCTCTGTGCTCGTATACTCGGGTGCTCTGGCCGAGCACTCGAGCATAATGTTAGTCAATGTGACTAAACCAGGCACCCCCCACTCGGAAGAGCGGAGGGTGTCTGGTTAATAGGAAAAGGTCAGAATCGCGACTTCTCCTCTTTTACTCCTTTCGCTCGTAAAAGTATGCTAATTAACTGAATTTGTACGTTTTAGCGCACAATGCATACACATTAGCGTCCAAATGCGTATGCATTAGCAAACGAATTCGTACGCATTAGCATACAATGTGTAGCATAAGCGTACAAATCAACATAACAGTGAATGCCAGCATTGCGCTTGAGTACACTCGGTGTTCGGCCGAACACCGAGCGGAGCCGAGCGTAGGCATGCTCGGCCGAACAGCGAGTTCGGCAAGCATGCTCGCTCAACACTAATAGGGAGTCTACTGTGGTAGTGAAATAATACTGTGAGCCAGTGTGACACGCACATAACAGGCTTCGCTCTTAAAATCGCTGCACACTTATGTATTTGGGCAGTTAAGGGGCCAAAACTCACCAAACAACTCAAGTCTGAACACAGCCTTACAGGTCAATGTTAGCACCAGCTATAAAGAATCGTGCAGAGGCCCAAGATCCTACTAGAGCGCCAAAAGCGCACGCCTTTTACACCAATTCACTGATTCCACATACATTGACAGAACCTGTTCTATTACACGCTTATACAAGCAGAGCCCCCCCAGACAGCGCGGAGATGGCAGTGGCAGCAGCATCAGCAGACTATAGAGTGGCACGACGACAGTGTGGCCAGCTGGCAGCAGCATGAGTAGGCCACAGAGTGGCAGAATGACAGACCCTGGAAGTGGCAGCAGCAGTGGAAGTAGTAGTACAATTTGGAGGCCTAATTTTGACATAGGTTTAAATTTAGATTGTGAGGTTGGCTGCACCTCACCCAAATGTGGTTGTAGGTGCACCGACTGTGGTGATACACCCAATCACTAGGGACAAAAAATTGATATAATATTGGATCAGTCGGGCACTCAAATCTGGAATGTTTGTTAAATTTTAATATTAATACTTCTTCAAATTAACAAAATCAGAATAAAAATGATAAAATAAAATAAGGTGACATAAAACGTTAAAACAACATGAATTATATAGACCTTCTGATATGAGAAGGGTATTATATCGTCCAATGTTTACTGCGCAATATGGGCATATATTTTCACCTTCATTTAGCCCACATCGTGCTTCCCAAATGTTATATTATCAGAAATAATGAGTATTGAATGCTGCCCGGTCAGACCTGCGAGAGGATGGACGATGACGGAGATGGGCAACAGCCAACTGACTACATAGGATGTCTCTATAGTACTTCAGTTTGTCCTCCCTCTCAGCAGTTGAAAAAAATGACCTGTAGCGAGGGTCCAAGAGGGTGGAGAGCCAGAAGTCATCCCTCTGCTGTATGGTAAATATTCGGCTGTCACTACGTAAGCAAGTGAGCATGCATCGGGCCATTTGCGCAAGTGACTCGGAGGGACTCCCTGCCTCCAACTCCACTGTATACTGCCCTGGTGTCTCTGGGTCATCTGCCTCATCTTCCTCATCTCCCTCTACCTCCTCTGGCTGCTCCTGCATCTCCTATTCTGTCACCTGGGTAGAAAAACCACTAAATGCGTATGCTCCAATGTCCTCCTCCTCCTCCAGTTCAGCCCCCACCGGACTCATGTGGCCGTGAGATGCAGTCTCCACGTCTCCAGTCCCCTGACCAGAAAGATTTTGCAGCATCTGTTCCAGGACATGAAGCAGTGTAATGACGTTGTTCATACCGTAGTCCTGGCAACTGACAAATAACGTGGCCTCCTCAAAGGGCCTGAGCAAGCGGCAGGTGTCACGCATGAGCTGCCACTGGCTGACATCAAAATTACACAGGGGAGTACTCCTGTCCGCTTGGATCATTAAGAAATCGTTTATGGCCTTTCTTTGTTCGTACAGTCTGTCCAACATATGGAGGGTAGAATTCCAACGAGTGGAACTGTCACATATCAGCCTATGTTGGGGGACGCCATTCTGCCGCTGCAGCTCAAGGAGGGTGTGCTTGGCGGTGTAGGAATGACTGAAGTGCATGCAAAGTTTCCTGGCCATTTTTAGAATGTTTTGCAGTTGGGTATAAGACTTGAGTAACCGTTTGACAACCAGATTAAATACGTGCACCATGCAGGGCACATGGCTCAGCCCTCCTTGGCGCAGCATGGACACCATGTTCTTTCTGTTATCTGTCACCATGATTCCGATTTTTAGTTGTCGCGGAGAAAGCCAGCAATCGATTTCTTCTTTCATGACGCAGAGCAGTTCCTCCCCTGTGTGACTTTGTTCGCCCAGGCAAACCAGGCATAGAACTGCGTGACACTGCCGTGCCCTGCACATGTGGTATGCTGGAGGAGCACTATGACTTGGCCCTGCAGTGGAGGCTGAGGTGGTAGAGAAGGAGCCAGACTTTAGCGCAGGATCAGCAGTTTGACAACGAGGAGGAGACAGTGGCATCACCTGTTCAAGTTGCTTGTGTGGCTGGGCAGGAAGCACATTGACCCAGTGGGCCGTAAAGGACATGTACTGGTCTTGACCATAGTTACAACTCCACACGTCGGCGCTGCCGTGCACTTTGGCAGATACCGACAGGCTCAAGGACTGGGCCACCTTCTCTTCTACATATTTGTGCAGGGCTGGGACTGACTTTTTGGCAAAGAAATGACGGCTTGGGACACTCCACCTCGGCTTGGCACAAGCCATCAGTTCTCTGAACGGTGCAGAGTCCACCAGTTGAACAGGGAGGGACTGCAGCACGAGCAACTTGGACAGGAGCACGGTCAGCACTGGGTGATGCTGCTGTTGCTGCTGCCGACTGGACCGCCTCATCTGAGCTACGGTTTTACCATGCCACTTTGTGGTGACGCTGCATATGTTGGCGCAGGGCCGTGGTGCCAACATTAGCACCCTGGCCACGCTTCACTTTCTGACCACAGATTCTACATATAGCCATGTTCACCTCCTCAGGCGTCTTAACAAAAAAATTCCACACCGCCGAGTAGGCGATTTTACCACCAACACTTCGCACTGACTGAGTGGTACCTCCGCTGCCTGGCTGAGCCCCTGCACCTCTCTTTTAAAGGCCGGAAAGCACCTGCGAAGAGTGCGATCTACCCAGCACTCCCGACATTGCACTGCTTCAACTCCGCTGACTAACAGCCACACTACCGACTTGCTGCCTGCACCGCTGGCTGACGCACAAGCTGTCAGTCTCATCTGCAGATGATAATGATGATGAAGTCCTTGCTTCACCCGGCTCCCAAGTGCGATCGGCTACATCATCATCAACTACAGTTTGCACGTCGCTAATGTCCTCCTCAACTGTCTCGGTGTACAAAGCCTGACCGCTCTCAACATCACCTCCCACTACACTCTCCTCATCAGTACTTTACCGCCTACTGGAAGGAGGGGATTTCTGCCCCACCTCTTGGCTTCCAAGTAGCTGCTGACTGTCCTCAAGTAGTTCATCCTCGCTGTATAGTGGAGCAGAGCCCATAACATATAGTACTTCTCTGGCTGAGGGAACCGAAAAGGACAGATGCAGGTTGAGGACAGGTGAGGGCACTGGAATTGCTCCGGGCCCATGCCAACTAAGGGTTGTGTCTGACGAACCCACCGACTCTTGGCTGGGGGTGTCAGATGTCATCTGGGAGGAAGTGGATGACCGAGTCAACCATTCAAGAACATCTGGGTTGGTGGTCAACACACGACCACTAGATGACACTGGTAGCTGTGGCCTTGCCGAGTGACCCCTAATGCCATGTCCTCTTCCTCTGCTGAGGCCTGTGCCTATTCCAGAAACATTTGTGCCACTGACCCTCCCCTGTAAAGGGCCTGTCACTCCTATGTCTGACATACTGTTTGAATAAAAATTTAAAATAAAAGGAAATTAAGAATCCCCCCAAAAAATATACTTTGTTCACTGCCTTGCACAATTGCTTAACTATTGGGTGGGTTAACAATGGGTTGCTGAACGGCAGTAAAATGGGTTACTGCACAGCACTACACACTATATGACGATTTTCTTTTTCTCTGGCGACTGATGCTGCAAATAGTTATTTAAAACGAACAACCCCACAAACACGGATTCACAGTTTTTTTGGCAAGTCAACTTCACAGACTACGTTAGCACAATATCGCGCTTTTCTGTACAGATGGTGAATAACGCCGCAAATATTTATTTAAAACTAACAACCCCACAAACACAGATTCACTGTTTTTTTTGGCAATTCAACTACACTGAAGAATTTAGCACTATATGGCGCTTGTCTATTTGTATGGCGAATAACGCCGCAACTATTTCTTTCACATTTACAAGCTGCCAATCACGGATTATATATGTTTTTCCCCAAACACAACCCAAAAGATTTTTTTTTAAATGTTATTATTTTATTTTTATTTAATTTTTTTTAATGTACCCCAAACAGGGCTCTGACCCTCTTTCTGCACTGCAAAAAGTGACACTAGTGGTGCTTCTTTAAATAAAGCACCCCAAAAAAACCTTTAGAACAGTGTGCAGTGCTGTATAACAGGCTAACCCTTATGCCCACTCACTGCTGATCAGTGTACCAGAATAGCGATTTCACTGTCTGATTTTCTGTCTAGAAATCGTCCCCTCTCCTATCCCTGCAATTCAGATTATCTATCCCTGATCTCCTCATTTCTTTTCTTTAGTTTTTTTTCACTTGCCCTATCTCTCCTGACGTCTGTCTCTGGTCTAAAATCAATAGCAAATGGCGGATTCCAGCGCTGCAGAGCTATTTATAGGGCTGTGACATCACAGGAACTGGCTGGATGCTAATTGGCTACATGTCCGCATGTGATCGCATTGTGGGTGTTTACTTCTTTGTCCCAGAAATCCTTTCCCCATGTCATGCCATGTGCTTGCGGCCATTTTAGGGGGAAAAAAAAAAAAGATTTGTTACTACGAATCGCCATGAAATTCGCTTTTGTTACAAATCGAATTTTCCATGAAATTCATAACGAATTCCACTTCGTCAGCTTCGATTCGCTCTTCTCTAATTATAGTATGCCAAAATACAATTCGTGTCTGTTATAGCTGCTATGTTTCCTTATAACAAATATTTTATCCAGTTAATCAGACTTCAAAAATGAAAATATTGCAGATAGTCTTAGTTAATAAGAACCTACTGACTGGATCCCTCCTGTGGTAAATTCAGTTGACAGGACAAAAATCAAGCCATTTGGAGGAAGGAGCTTCCTGCAGAATTCAGAGACAGGATCATGTGGAGCCCCACCAAAATAGATAATCGGGGGTGAAGGATGGTGGTATGAGAGATGGCAAAGAACCCAATGGTCACTCTGGCTAAGCTCCAAACATCTTGTGTGCAGATGTAAGAAACTTCCAGAAGCACAACCATTACTGTAGCAATCAATTTGAGCTTTACGGCAGAGTGGCCAGAAAGAAGCCGCTCATCAATAAAAGACATATATATGAAAGCCCACATGGAGTTTGCAAAAAAGCACCCATAAGGACTTTTAGGCTGAGAAACAAGATTCTCTGGTCTGACGAACCGAAGATTGAACTTTTTTGCCTCAATTATAAGCCTAATGTCTGGAGGAAACCAGGCATTGCATATCACCTACCCAAATACCATCCCTACAATGAAGCATGGTGGTGGCAGAATCACACTGCTGTAGGGGCAGCCAGAGCACTTTCTTGAACATCTCTGGAGAGACCTGAAATTGACTGTCCACTGAGGGTCCCCATCCAACCTGAGAACGCTTGTGTGCTGAGAAGGATGGCTGAAAATCTGGGCGTGCAGACCTTATGGCATCATACCCAAGAAGACTAGAGGCTGTAATCACTGCAAAGGTGCTTCAACTAAGTATTGAGTAAAGGATCTGAATACTTATATCAATGCAATAATTTAGTTTTTTTTAATAAATTAATAACGATTTCTGATATTTTCATTATTGAGTATTGGTTTTAGAATGATGGGGAAAATTATTTTAGTACAAGGCCACAACATAAAATGCAAAAAAGTGAAAGGGTCTGAAGACTTTCTGAATGCATTGCATGTTAGAGAGGGAGGGGAATGAGAAATATGTACACACAGGCTATATAGTGCACTGAATGAAAATAATTGCTTCATATAGAAGGTTAATTGAGCTCTGAACTTACAGCTGCCCAAGCAGGTATCTAAATAAGCAGGTGTTATAAACAAAACAAGCAATACAGAAATAAGTCAATGTTGCACAAATTGAATGTCTCCCGGCATAAACCTAAAACTAAAATCTGTACTATACATTATATCACAATGGCACTACTCCATTATACATTTCACTAACTTTCTTTTATTAAATTTCCATTTAAGAATTGCCTATTGTCCTAAATCAAACCTTAAATCTATCACAACTAAACCACATCATATTGTGTTATATTCATTTGACTTTATTCAAGTTGTCTTTTGACAAATTATCAGGTGTTTTTCCTGTTTCAGGATGAATTGTTTAGCAACACATCTTGTGTAATGTTTGCACCAGGACCTTTTTTTAAGAGAAAGCTTTAAAACATTTTATTAACTTTTATAGTTTGCTAGAGATTTGTAATTAACTAATAAATCATTTGGGACAGATATGGCCTTTCCTGAAGAATAAAATAGACTTAGAAAGAAAAAGCATGGTCTTATTAAAACCGTTAATATTGAACAAAAAACCTGGAGTGGATAAGAGTGTAAGTACTAGTTGCATTATTTCAAATGAAAAGTGACTTGTACAATTTCTAGCTTAAAAATGCCCAATATGCACTGTAGTTAGACCTTTTTAACAAATAAACCAGTTGTTGTGGCAAACAAACTGAAAGCTCAGAAGATTTAAAAAAAGTCTCGTACCTAAGCAATCCTTTAAGATATAAAGTAGTTTACTATTTTTAGATCAGACTTCTTTATACAGTTGATTAAAATTTATATCTGGCTGTTGTTTCCTCTGTAGAGTACTCTGGGCTCATATGAGATGTGCATAACTTTGTAATGGAACAACCAATTTAATGACTTTACCCCGTGATTAACATTCAATACTAACACATCTCCTACGTATGCTGTAGATAGGGGACAAGTGTCTAATTCGGGGGGATCCAACCAAACTATCTCCAGCAGCTCTATAGAGATGAATGGAGCAGAAGCTCATGTGTGATAATCACTCAATCCAAATGGAGGGGACACAGTGTCCCTGTTTTTATGATCTTTGAGTGCCCCAGTAGTCAGACCCACAGCACGGATTGGATAGTGTGAGACCCCCTAATGGGCGGCAACACCCATATGGACTTTTATTGTAGATTGTTTGAAATTCATTCATAAACTTCTAGCCGGAATAATAGAGGAATGGCACAACATAGAGTCATAAGAATAAATGCTCCAAACTGTTAATTCATGGGGAATGCAAGTAGTTACTAAAAGAGATATGTCAAGAGAGATCAGAGGTCCCCTTTAAGGATAAATACTAGAGTTGATCGAGCACTGTAGTGCTCGGGTCGACCACTAGGCGGTGCTCGAGTGCTCGACCGAGCATAATGGAAGTCAGTGGGAGAACCCGAGCACTAAACAAGGCACCCCCTGCTCTGTAGAGGAGAGAGTGTGTCTGGTTCATAGATAAAGTTGAGAAAATGGTGGAACCACCACTAAAAGGGTTTGGGAACAGCATGGGGAGGATGTCTGGACGCATCATGGACTCCAAAGTCGCTGCTGGGAACGATGTTGTCCGAATATTACGCCACTTTTACGGAATGACAAGAATACCCTCCAAAACCAAATATAACATCGATTTTAGAGGAAATATTGTTAGGAAACATATATTTACTTGTATATAAAGCGCAAGTAGTAGCAGGCCCTCACCCCTTATATTTTACACAGTCAAATCAGCAGCAGGCACTCGCCCCTAATGTTGTAGATGGTCAAATCAGCAGCAGGCACTAGCCCCTAATGTTAAAGGAAAATACATACAATACAACCGCACACCGCTACCAGATAAAGCACGAAATGCCATAGTGATATAGAGTATTCTAAAGCTCATGCTATGCTTGTTTGATAAATTAGAGACTCTTGGCAAATATATTTTGTACAAAATTATCTAAGTCCATTCACCAAATCGTCAAAGTGTTCTCTGCAGAATGGGAACCTAACACTATCTCCTACCTGTTATGTGCCAGACTTGGCTTCCATATAATCAGGGGGTGTTTTGTTCCACATGCATGTAGTATCCACTCTGCCTTTTGCCATTTCTGGTGCTTCAAAGGCCTCCCCTAGTTCAGGAATGCAGATACCAGCATGCATGCCGAATCATTCGGCTTTATAGTTGCACTGATTAAAAACAACCTGTGGGGCAAATGGGCTGGTCAGGAGTGCATGACCAAATGGAGTAGCCACACCTCCAGTACAAACTTACAAAGAAAAAAAGAGAAATTTCAGTCAGCACATCCCAGAGTGCAGGTGCTGGTTGCTATGGCTAAATACATGTCAAAGGAAAATACATACAATACAACCGCACACCGCTACCAGATAAAGCACGAAATGCCATAGTGATGTTGTAGACGGTCAGATCAGCAGCAGGCACTTGCCCATAATGTTTTTGAGTGTCATCAGCACTCAAGGTCAACATGTCAGGAGAAGGACCAGAGTGAAGAAGTGGAAGTGGAGGTGGTGGACGATGAAATCATTGGCTCAACCTAGGAAGGTGGCAAGCTGAGCAAGGACAGCAGTACAGAGGGGGAGGGATCCACAGCACCGCAACAGGCTGGAAGAGGCAGTGGGGTGGCAAAAGGGAGAAGGCAGGCCATGCAAAACAGGCCCACAACTGTTCCCCGGAGCCCCCCTTGCGGCGCTTTTTTGAGGAAAGTGCTGACAATAAAGAAATTGTCATTTGCAACCTGTGCCATACCAAAATTAGCAAGGGCATGAACACTAACAATATGACCACCACCAGCACGATCCTCATGGCAGCAAAGCACCCTGATAGGTGGGCCAAACACCTGGGTCCACAATCAGGGGTCTGTGGGTCACACCACTACCTCCTCTTCCCCTGTGTTACATGCTAGCCAATCCCCTGTCCAAGACGCAGGCCCAGATGCCTCCCGCCCTGCACCTGGACCTTCGCAAGCACCATCAGCGAGCACATCCACTTCTGCATCCCAGCGCAGCGTACAGATGTCCATACCCCAGGCCTTTGAACGAAAGTGCAAATACCCAACCACCCACCCCAGGCCATAGCACTAAATGCACACCTTTACAAATTGCTGGCACTGGAAATGTTGCTGTTTAGGCTTGTGGACACTGAGGCTTTTCGCAGTCTGATGGCGGCGGCTGTCCCTCGTTACTCAGTACCTAGCCGCCACTATTTTTGCCGGTGTGCCGTCACTGCCTTACACCAGCATGTGTCCCGTAACATAACCCGTGCCCTGACCAATGCATTTACGGGGAAGGTCCACTTAATAACTGACACATGGACAAGTGCTTTTGGCCAGGGACGCTACATTTCCCTGACGGCACACTGGGTAAACATTGTGGAGGCCGGGAGCGAGTCGTACACTGGGATGGCATAGGTGCTACCGACACCAAGGATTGCGGGCCCTATTTCCATCAGGATTTCCGCCACCACCTACATTAGCGGCTGCAACCCCTCCTTCTACTCCTCCACTTCCACCTCAGAATTCTCATCTTGCAGCACCAGTCAGACTTCAGTCAGTAGCTGGAAGCAGTGTAGCACTGCAGTGGGGAAGCGGCAACAGGCTATGCTGAAACTTATTTGCTTAGGTGACAAACAGCACACTGCTGCAAAGCTGTGGCAGGGTATAAGGGACCAGGCTGAGCTGTGGCTCTTGCCACTCAACCTACAACCAGTCGTGGTTGTGTCTGATAACGGCCGCAACTTGGTGGCGGCTTTGGAGCTCAGGAAGCTCACACACATACTGTCACGCTCAGGTGTGGGGGGAAAACCACACAGAGCGTAGGAGAGAAAGGAGATTTGGCCTGGAAACTAAGGAAGGAAGATGGACACCTCCTAAAGGAAACCCTGACTCTAATCCTGACTGACTACTAGTATGAACAGGCCTCAAAGGTAAGAGAGTTCATACACAGGAACCTAAACCAAACTGACCCTATAGGACCCTGGAACTAATGACAGGAATGAGTCTACCTGTTCCTCCAACAGGAAGGATGAACAGGAGTCTCCCTCAGGCCAAACAACTGCTTCAACTTAGTGGTTCAGCGGTTTCTCAAAACATACCCCAATTTGCCTGAGCTGCTGGTGAAGGTGTGCCGCCTGTGTGCCCATTTCTGAAAGTCACCTACAGCTTCCACCGGTCTGGCAATGCTGCAGCAGCAACTCCACCTTTCACATGTTGGGCAGGCTTTGTGAGCAGCAGAGACCAGTAGTGGAATACCAGCTGCAACACGGTCGGCGCCTTTCCAGTCAGCTTACGCTCTACACAAGCGACGAGTGGGAATTGATGTCTGACCTCTGAGGTTTTACGCAACTTGGATGAATCTACACAGATGGTGAGCAGCAATAATGCTATCATCAGCGTAACCATCCCACTTCTGTGTCTACTAAAACGCTCACTGCTCACAATAAAGGCAGACGCTTTGCATGTGGAAGAGGTGAAAATGGGGGAAGACCAGGGGCGTCGATAGACCAGGGGATGCTATGCCCCAGGCCCCGAATGTTCTGCCTGCCAGTCTTTTACTGTGCAGTGGGCCAGCTCACAGCTACCAGCACGGCTGTTAACAGGTGTTGGACTGCAGCACTGGCACACATCATTTTACTTTGGGGAAAGGGACAGCACAGTACCTTGCAGGGCTTGTTCCTTTCTCCAAAGTAAAGTTCACGGACCCCACGTGAGCAGACAGCTCCCCCCTCCTCTCTGCAGTGTGATATTCCATTCTGTGTGAGGAGGAGGCGGAGCCAGAGGGGCCGAGGCAGCAGCAAAAGATAATGGAGAAGCTGCTTCTTCTCTCTCCTGCTCTCCTGTGTTACTGTGCCTAAAGTATTACCTTCACTCCCCTCACGGATCCTCCTACTGCACACAGCAGCAATGGGGTAAGTTATTGTGGGAGGGAAGCTAGGAGAGTCCTGAAGCTGCTGCCCCTGCACATCTTGTGTCCCCCGGTGTTCCAGCCCCTCACAGACCTCTGCCCACTGACTATCTTAAAGGGGTTCTGTAGTTCTTTAAAACTGATGATCTATCCTCTGGATAGATCATCAGCATCTGATCGGCGGCGGTCCGACACGCGGGACCCCTGCCGATCAGCTGTTTGAGAAGGCAGCGGCACTGCAGGAGCGCTGTGGCCTTCTCCGTGTTTACCGCAGGCCCAGTGACGTCACGACTAGTATCACTGGCCTGGGCGGGGCTAAGCTCCATTCAAGTGAACAGAGCTTAGCCCCGCCCAGGCCAGTGAAACTAGTCGTAACGTTACTGGGCCTGAGGAAAACACAGAGAAGGCCGCGACGCTCCTGCCTTCTCAAACAGCTGATCGGCGGGGGTCCAGGGGATAGATCAACAGTTTTACAAAACTGCAGAACCCCTTTAGCTTTACTTTACACAGAGCTTCTAAGAAGTTATGTCTCCCAGTGACCCCCTCAACCCCCCCTCCCCTCCCATTCCCTCTCATCAGTGGCATTCCAAAATTTCCCGGCCCCTCATCCCCCCCATGTGATGTAATGTCTCTGGAGGTTATATCAGCGCTGGAGCATTATAAGATGAGCGGCTGACAGTCACATATGATTTAATGTCTCTGGAGGTTATATCAGTACTGGAGCGTCTACCACGCCTAATGGTTTGCTGATCCTGTCCACTTGGCGTGGTCCCGCCTCCTATCATTTTGGCCCCACCTACAACACAGAGCCACTTTTATGCTTTTTTCCAGGGCCATTTTGAGTTCCCATCCGCCACTTCTACCAGGAGGATACAACTGTATTGCCATCCTCAGGACGGCAATACAGTTGAATTTAAAGCACTGCAAGAGATGAAGGACCTGTAATGACATCACAGTCCATGTGATCAGTGCAGTGGCTGAGAAGGACCTGCGATGATGTCACAATCATGTGACCAGTACAGGAGAAGACGGCAGTGAAGAGAATACTAGGGGAAGAAGCTGTGGGGAGGTCTGCTACATGAGGATAGGTAAGTGAAAGGAGAGGCAGGGCAATGCTGGGAGTTGTAGTTATTTAACTGGGATTGAATGTTAGGGCTGAAGGAAGGGATGTTATTTACATGGGACTGAATCTTGGAGGGGCTGTGGGAGGGGGTGATGTTATTTACATGGGACTGAATCTTGGAGGGGCTGTGGGAGGGGGTGATGTTATTTACATGGGACTGTATATTTAAGGGGGCTGTGGGTGGGGATGATGCTGCATGGGACGGTGTATTGGAGGGGATAAAGAGAGGGAAGTGATGTTATTTAAATGGGACTGTATGTTGGAGGGGCTGAAGGGAGGGGAGTGATGTTATTTACATGGGAATCTATGGCAGAGGGAGAGAAACTAATTATGTTTACATGAGACCTTATGGTGGAGGGGCTGAGAAATCATCATTTTTGAGGGCACTAAAGGGAGGAATATAACTACAGGGGGCAGTATAAATACTGGGGGCACTTCAGGGTGAGCAGTATAACAGTAGGGGGCTTCATAAATACTGGGGGCACTTCAGGACGAGCAGTATAACAGTACGGGGCAGTATAAATACTGGGGGCACTGGGGGGGGGCATTTTAAATCCAGGGTACATTATAGGTGTTCTTATTACTACTGCGGTCTCTATAGGAGGGACTTATAGATTGGCCTTATTTCTACTAAGAGCACTATGGGGGGCTTATTACTAAGGGGTCTGCAGAGAGCTTTATTACCACTGGGGAAACAATAGGGGGGTCTTATTTCTACTGTGAGCTGTGTGAGGGCATTATTAATACTGGAGGGCTCTTCTACTAATGGGGACACTCTTGGGGAGCATTATCATGGCTGGGGACAGTTTCATGACAACCCGCCAGCACCCTAACCCTGATGAGCGGCCTAGTGTCACAAAGAGGGAAAAGTTTTGGAAGATGGTAAAGGAGTACCTAGCTGACCGTGTCAACGTCCTCAGTGATCCCTCTGTTGTCACGCTCTGGTGTGGAGGGGAAAACCACACCAAGCGTAGGAGGGAAGGGGATGAGGTCAGGAAACAAGTAAAGGGAAAAGGTCACCTCCTGCAGGAAACCCTGACACCAATCCTGACTGACTTACAGTATGAACATGTCTCAAAGGTAGGCGAGTTCATACACAGGAACCTAAACCAAACTGACCCTATAGGACCCTGCAACTACTGACAGGGTTGAGTCTACCCGTTCTTCCAAAAGGAAGGACAAACAGGAGTCTCCAAAAGGCCAAATAACACAACCGGGAAAAGCAGGGTAAACACAAAAGGGAAAGTGGACACTTATCTTTAAGAAGAAATGGAAGCAACCAGATCTCAGGAGAGAACCACACCAATCCACCATAATGTCCACAGAAGCTATAAACCACAAGTAACTGTGGTAGAAGCAGGAATAAATAGGGGAAGGACAATTACCACACCCGCAACAGCTGAGGGGAAGGGGTGTGATAAACAGCAACAACACAAAAAGGAAAACATGTCAGATTATTTCACATGTGCAAGCCTACTGACTGTCTGCAACCTGTTGCAGGAATGACCGTGACATTACCCCCCCTTTTACGGGTGACCTGCGGACACCCAGGCTCAACTTTATCAGGATGAGACCTGTGAAAAGCTTTCACTAAATGACTGGCATTCATGTCAGATGTCAGACCCTAGTCCTCTCCTCTGGTCCATAACCCTTCCAGTGAACAAGATATTGAAGAGTCCTACGGAGAACTCGAGAGTCAATAATCTTGGCGATCTGGAATTCCAAACTGCACATTTTTTAAAATCTGCCATGTGTCACTTTATCAATTCATAACTTTGGGATTCTTTCACCGATTCCAAGATTGTTTTTTCGTGACACATTATACTCCACGACAGTGGTAAATTTGAGTCAATATAAATCACCTTTATTTATAAAAAATTCCTAAATTTACAGAAAATTTGGAAAAATTTGTAATTTTCAAACTTAGAATTTCTCTGCTATTAAGGCTAGATAGTGATCCTTCACAAAATAGTTATTACTTTACATGTCCCATATGTCTACTTTATGTTGCCATCATTTTGTAGATGTAATTTTATTTTTTGGGGATGTTAGAAGGCTTAGAATTTTAGAAGCAATTCTTTAAATTTTTTAGAAATTTTCCAAAACCATTTTTTTAAGCACCAGTTCAGTTCTGAAGTCACTTTGTGGGGCTTACATAATAGAAACCACCATAAATGACCCCATTTTAGAAACTACACCCCTCAAGGTTTTCAAAACTAATTTTACAAACTGTGTTAAACCTTTATGTATTCCACAAGAATTAAAGGAATTGGAGATGACGTTTCAAAATTTCACTTTTTTTGCAGATTTTCCATTTTAATCCATTTTTTCCTGTAACACATCAAGGGTTAATAGCAAAAAAACCCTCAAAAACTATTACCCTGATTCTGCGATTTACAGAAACACCCCGCATGTGATTGTAAACTACTGTATGGGCGCATGGCCAAGCGCAGAAGGAAAGGTGCGCCAGATGGTTTTTGGAGGGCGAATTTTGCTGGACTGGTTTTGAGACACCATGTCCCATTTGAAGCCCCCCCAATGCACCCCTACAGTAGAAACAACCAAAAAGTGCCCATATTTTGGAAACTAAGGGATAAGGTGACAGTGTTATTGATACTATTTTGGGGTACATATGATTTTTGATCACTTTATATTACACTTTTTGTTAGGCAAGGTAAACAAAAATGGCTGTTCTGGCTCAGTTTTTATTTTATTTTTTTACTGTGTTCACCTGAGGGGTTAACTAATGTGATATTTTTGTAGACCAGGTTGCTACGAACTTGGCAATACCTAACATGTATAGTTTTTTTTTATTTATTTAAGTTTTACACAATAATATCATTTTTGAAACAAAAAAAATCATGTTTTAGTGTCTCCATTGTGAGAGCTGTAGTATTTTTATTTTTTGGGCAATTGTCTCAGGTAGGGGCTCATTTTTTGCGGGAAGAGGTGACGGTTAGATTGGTACTATTTTGAGGGGCATACGCCTTTTTGATCGCTTGCTATTACACTTTTTGTGATGTAAAGTGACAAAAATAGCTTTTTTGACCCTGTTTTTAATTTTATTTTTTTACGGTGTTCACCTGAGGGGTCGGGATATGTGATATTTTTGTAGAGCAGGTTGTTACGAATGTGGCGATACCTAACATGCTTGGGGTATTTTTTATCTCTTTTTACTAATTTCAAATTTGAGTTTTGGGGGGGAAATGGGATTTTTTTTAAACTTTTTTTTACACTTTTTTTTTTACACTTTCTTAGACTCAGACCCACTTGGTTCTTGAAGATCCAGTGGGTCTGATTGTTCTATTACACCATGGCAAGCCAGACGCTTCTGAAAGCGTCCGGTTGCCATGGTAACCATCTGGACGCTGCCACAGCAGAGCAGCGTCCTGATGGGAGGGAGAGGGAGCTTCCTCCCTCTCTTCTGGCCACACCATCGGCACTGATGGGAGAGGGAGGGAGCTCCCTCCCTGTTAACCCCTTCCATACAGCGGTCCCTACGGACCATGGCATGGAAGGGGTTAAACTGCTGACATCTGTGTCATGCAGGCTGTATGCTGATACTCTGCTTGAAAACCGCTCGCCATCCTGAAAAATCATTGCGGGCGGCACTCCCGCCGCAGCCGCCCGCACATTACCCCCCCCAATCGGCCATCAGAGAAAACAGTGGGGTGGGGGGAATATATATATATATATATATATATATATATATATATATATATATATATATATATATATAGTTAAATTTATTTATTTTTTTATTTTACAGTTTATTTCAGTTACGATCGCTGTGATTGGCTAGGCTAAACAGACTAGCCAATCACAGCGATCGCTAGCCCGGGACCACCCCCATTGGTCCCGGGCTGGTTAGCTGAGACCCCTGGCTGTAAGTAACAACCGGGGTCTCAGCACTGTCACCATGTCATCAGACATGGTGACAGTTTAACGCCATGACGGCTTATCCCGTCATGGAGCGGCAAGCAGCTCCTGCCCATGACGGGATAAGCTGTCATTGGGCGTTAAGGGGTTAATTTGATATCATGCACCATCTGAGACAAACACTTCTGAGATAGGGGTGCAGAATCAATAGCAAAAACAGAAATCCTCTTCTCCAATGTACTTGGAGACAATCCATGCATACGGACAAACTGAGCATCAATCAGGTTCACCCCTGCCCCGCTGTCAATAAACACCTCAATTCTCACAACCTTTGACTCTAGCGCAACCTCGGCAGTCAGGAGAAAACGGGTACTACAGGATGAAGACAAATGCATATTTTCTGTCTCTCCACCCACCCCTCCAAGAGTGAGATGGGAATTTATTGCCCCCTTTCCTTTTTTTCTCTTTTAGAGACTGAATGCACGGACATGCGTTGATAAAGTGTCCTTTCTGTCCACAGAAAAAAAACACTCCCTTTTTATTCCCAGAATGCTTAAAGGTGGAAGCAGGAGTAGCCCCCCCCTAACTGCATGGGTTCGTCCCCAGACATCAACCCAGGGGTATCCTCACCCAAAGTGTCATAGGAAGACAATACACTATGTGATAGTACGTCCTGATAGCAGGGGCCCCTAGATCTCTCTCAGGTGTCTATCCATGTGTACAGCAAGAGTCATAGCGGCTTCCAAAGACACCTGAGTTTAATGAAAGGCCAAAGCTTCCTTCAGTCTTTCAGATAATCCTTGACAAAACTGACTACGGAGGGCCGGATCGTTTCATTCGGCATCCGTAGCCCACCTTCGAAACTCAGAGCAATAGATTTCAACAGAGCGCTATCCCTGACAGAGGTCACGTAGCTTGGTCTCGGGCAGGGAGATGCAATCCGGGTCATCATAGGTAAGCCCCAATGCCTTGAAAAATTCATCTACCGACTGGAGAGACTGCAATCCGGTCGGCATAGAAAAGGCCCATTACTGTACGTCCCCCTTGAGCAACGAGATTACCACACCAACTCTCTGTTCCTCATTACCAGAAGAATGTGGATGCAGCCTAAAGTACAATTTGCACACCTCCCTGAATAGAATAAAGTTATCACGCCCCCCAGAGAATCTGTCCAGGAGAGTGACTTTAGGCTCAAGACAGGCCTGGCAACCACAACCCCCGGAACCAACAGCATGTTGTTTCTGAATCTGGGTGCGGAGATCAGCTACTTCTAAGTAGAGACCCTGTAGCTGTTCAGTTAGTGCAGTAATTGGGTCCATGTCTGCACTAAAATAAACAAAAAATGACGGTTTAGGACGGTTTATAATGTGACGCTCTGGTGAGGAGGGGAAAACCACACCAAGTGTAGGAGGGAAGGGGATGAGGTCAGGAAACAAGTAAAGGGAAAAGGTCACCTCCTGCAGGAAACCCTGACACCAATCCTGACTGACTTACAGTATGAACATGTCTCAAAGGTAGGCGAGTTCATACACAGGAACCTAAACCAAACTGACCCTATAGGACCCTGCAACTACTGACAGGGTTGAGTCTACCCGTTCCTCCAAAAGGAAGGACAAACAGGAGTCTCCAAAAGGCCAAATAACCAGGGAAAAGCAGGGTAAACACAAAAGGGAAAGTGGACACTTATCTTTAAGAAGAAATGGAAGCAACCGGATCTCAGGAGAGACCCACATCAATCCACCAGAATGTCCACAGAAACTATAAACCGCAAGTAATTGTGGTAGAAGCAGGAATAAATAGGGGAAGGACAATTACCACACCCGCAACAGCTGAGGGGAAGGGGTGTGGTAAACAGCAACAACACAAAAAAGAAAACGTGTCAGATTATGTCACATGTGCAAGCTTACCGACTTTCTGCAACCTACCGACTTTCTGCAACCTGTTGCAGGAATGACCATGACATCTGTGCCTTATAATTATTGGGTGTCTAAACTGGACACGTGGCACGAACTGGCGCTCTACGCCTTGGAGGTGCTGGCCTGCCCTGCTGCCAGCGTTTTGTTGGAGCGGGTATTTAGTGCCGCTTGGGGCATAATAAGTGATAAGCGCATCCGCCTGTCAACTGAAAATGCTGACAGGTTGACGCTTATCAAAATGAACAAGGCCTGGATTGCCCCTGATTTCGCTACCCCACCAGAGGAAAGCAGCTGAACATAAAGGAACTTTAAATGTGGCTTTTAGGGTGTATTGAATACACGGTATTTCCATGCACCCCTTCCACTTCTCGTCCTCTTCCTCCATCATATCAAACTGCTTATTAGGCTGCCCTCGCCTTTAAATATTTAAGAGGTTCACCAGCAGGCCCTCACCCCTAATTTGTTAACCTAAAAATTAACCTCACTCTGGTCCTCCTCCTGACATGTTGACCTAACAAGAACTTGTCTTGCACCGCCCTGCAAACTGGGACACGAAGCTAGGAGTTTTAGAGGACTTTGTTTCTGTGCTCTGCCAGCATACACAGTTTCACCACGCCCAGAGCCATGGCCTCTGCGTGCACCATCAGCAGCACGCCCACTTCCCTGTCCCTTACTGCTCGCCTTGCGCATAGTAAATGGTATATATACAAGTTTGTCAAATGTACAGTTGCGCAGATTTTTTTAAGTGTATGAGCAGAAAAATTTTACCGAATGGCAGAAATATTTAGAATGCGCAAACGTTATGCAGCAGACGCAGCACAGGTAATGCCCCATTACTTGTGCTGCGTTTATAATATAACGTTTGCGCAAGGAGGCACAGATAGTGTAGGGATAGAAATTGGGTAGGCAGGGCTAGTTGTTCTGTTTAAAAGACCCAAACGTCCTTTTAGAGTCTATTGTTATATCTGGCTGCAATATTTTTAATCTTGGGGGTGCAAAATTAGCGCAAGTTTCCTAATTTTAACACCAGCTGCGCTGCGTGTGCAGTACAAGGTTTGTTTATCCTAAATACCTGACATCCATTGCATTTTTTTCTGCCGCTAATCAAGGCGACATTACATGCGCTGCATGTGCGGTACAATGTTTGTTTATCCTAAATACCTAACATCCATTGCTTTTTTTTCTGCAGCTAATCAAGGCGACATTACATGTGCGGTACAATGTTTATCCTAAGTACCTGACATCCATTGCATTTTTTTCTGCCGCTAATCAAGGCTACATTAGAAATGTACAACTAGCCCTGTAATGAACAACTAGCCCTGACTAGCCAATTTCTATCCCTACGCTATCTGGGCCTCCTTGCTCAAACGTTATAATGCACATGCAACACAAGTAATGTCGCCTTGATTAGCGGCAGACAAAAATGACACCGGATGTCAGGTATATAGGATACAAAAATGTTATAATGCACACGCTCCACAGGTGGTGTTTAGGTCAGGCAACCTTGCGCAATATTTGCCCCCCCAAAAAAAAAATATATTGCAGCCAGATATAACAATAGCCCTTAAAAGGACTTTTGGGTCTTTTCAACAGAAAAACTAGCCCTGCCTAGCCAAATCCTTTCCCTACACTATCTGTCCCTCCTTGCGCAAATGTTATACAGCAGATGCAGCACAGGTAATGTCTCCTTGATTAGCGGCAGAATTAGCTACTCCCATATTCATGGGGTATAAAATAAAGATATTCCAGGGGGTCTGGTTAGATCTCCTTAAGTAGAGCAAACCTGATTGTCTCTCTCAAGTTATTTAATCGAATAAGATCCATAATTAATCAGACTCTGCCTGAATTTCAGGTATATAGGAAACAGAAATGTTATAATGCACACGCAACACAGGTAATGTCGCCTTGATTAGCGGCTGAAAAAATAGCAACGGATGTCAGGTATATAGGATACAGAAACGTTATAATGCACACGCTGTGCAGGTTGTGTTAAGGTCAGGCAAACTTGCGTTATTTTTGCCCCAAAAGAAAAAAATAAATATTGCAGCCAGATATACAGTGCCATGCGAAAGTATTCGGCCCCCTGGAACTTTTCAACCTTTTGCCACATTTCAAGCTTCAAACAAAAAGATAAAACATTTTAAATTTTTGTGAAGAATCAACAACAAGTGGGTCACAATTGTGAAGTGGAACTAATTTTATTGGATCATTTAAACTTTTTTTGTAATAATAAAACTGGAAAGTTGGGCGTGCAAAATTATTCGGCCCATTTACTTTCAGTTCAGAAAACTCACTCCAGAAGGTCATTGAGGATCTCTGAATGATCCAATGTTGTCCTAAATGACTGATGAAGATAAATAGAATCCACCTGTGTGTAATCAAGTCTCCGTATAAATGCACCTGCTCTGTGATAGTCTCAGGGTTCTGTTTAAAGCACAGAGAGCATCATATAGACCAAGGAACACACCAGGCAGGTCCGTGATACTAGACAACCATGCGCAATTTTTGACCCCCCCCCCAAAAAAAATATATATATATATTTCAGCCAGATATAATAGCCCTTAAAAGGGCTTTTGGGTCTTTTCAACAAAAAACTAGCCCTGCCTAGCCAATTTCTATCCCTACACTATCTGTCCCTCCTTGCAGCAACTCTCTCTGACTCAGACTGAGCCGGGTCACATGTCACCGGGTGCTATATAGCACCAATGACTCGTTCCAGGCCAGCCAATCACTGTAATGCCAGTAGCCAACATGGCTACGGCATTACAGTGAATGCCAGTACCTCCCCGCGCGCTATTTGGCTGAGTTGGCTGAGAGCAGCGGGAGGGACCCGAGCATTCTCGCTCAACACTAATAAATACCATTCAATCCACAGTCCTATCAAAATGAAAGAGGCAACAAAAATGATAAAATGTGGCAATAAGATAGAAATGCTACATATTTCAAGTGCAACTCTAAGTGCACATACAGAATTATACCAGAATGTAATATTATGGATATTGAATCTACTTTGTCATCACTGCCTACTGACCATCATCCCATTTCTCTACTCTCCAGGTATGTCTTCACTGAATCTAACTGCACCCAACTTTCCCAGAATCTGATCGTATCCAAACATCTCATCTTTCCTTCTCATCCCCCTGGTATGTCTCCATTGAACTTTAACACGTTGCCGACCTAGGACGAGAATGCTCGTCCTAATATGGCGTTAATTAACGCCCTAGGACGAGCATTCTCGTCCTAGGGTTAACGTGCCACTGGCTGCCCGCTGCCGCCAATCTACAGGCAGGGGCCCGGCTGATACTAACAGCCGGGCCTCTGCTGTATCCGCCAGCACCGGTGATTACACCGATGCCGGCGGATTAACCCCTTGTATGCCGCGGTCACGCTGACCGCGGCATACAAGGTAATTGCGGCAGTTTTTAAAGCCATCGGGTCCCCGTGAGGCGGTGGGGGGGGGGCGATGGCTGAGATGGAAGCCCTGATGCCTTGCCCAGAGGCATCGGGACTCAAATCTACGGAAGCCCAGGAGACCCAGCCACAGCGCTGGGTCTCCTAGGCAACGGTCAGCGTCTCACAGTGTGAGACGCTGACAGTTGAATGCAGCACAATACAGATGTATTGTGCTGCATTCAATCAGGGATCAGACCCTAAAATGTTAAAGTCCCTTACTGGGACATAAGTGGAATGTAAAAAAAAAAGTTAAATAAAAGTGTTTTAAAAAAAAATAAAAAAATAATAATAAAGTTTAAAAAAAAAAAAAAAAAAGCCCATTCCCCATAAAGAAACACAAACATAGAAAAAAAAAAAAAATATATACATATTAGGTATCGCCACGTCCGTAAAAACCTGCTTTATTAAAATATCAACATGATCCAGCCCGCCCGGTCAACACCGTAAAAAATAAAAAATAAAAACTGTCTAAAAAAAGTAATTTTTGGTCACATTTCATCACAAAAAATGTAATACCATGCGATCAAAAAAGTGTATGCCCCCAAAATAGTACCAATCTAACCGTCATCTCATCCCGCAAAAAATGAGCCCCTACCCGAGACAATCGGCCAAAAATAAAAAAACTACAGCTCTCTGACTATGGTGACCCTAAACCATGATTTTTCTTTGTTTCAAAAGGATATTATTGTGTAAAACTTAAATAAATAAAATAAGTAGTATACATGTTAGGTATCGCCACGTCCGTAAAACCCTGCTCTACAAAAATATAGCCATGATCTCTCCCCTCAGGGTGAAACACTGTAAAAAAATCAAAAATAAAAACTGTCTAAAAAAAGCCATTTTTGTCACATTTCATCACAAAATTGTAATACCAAGCGATCAAAAAAGCGTTTGCCCCCAAAAATAGTGCCAATCTAATCGTCATCTCATTCCGCAAAAAATTAGCCCCTACCTGAGACAATTGCCAAAAAAAATAAAAAAACTACAGCTCTCTGACTATGGAGACACTGAAACATGATTTTTTTTGTTTCAAAAAGGATATTATTGTGTAAATAAATAAAAATAAGTAAGTATACATGTTAGGTATCGCCACGTCCGTGAAAAAACCTGCTCTACAAAAATATAGCATGATCTCTCCCCTCAGGTGAACACTGTAAAAAATAAAAAATAAAACTGTCTAAAAAAAAAAAGCCATTTTTTGTCACATTTCATCATAAACAAATGTACTACCAAGCGATCAAAAAAGTGTATGCCCCCAAAAATAGTACCAATCTAATCGTCATCTCATCCCGCAAAAAATGAGCCCCCTACCTGAGGACAATCGCCCAAAAAAATAAAAAAACTACAGCTCTTGACTATGGAGACACTAAAATGTGATTTTTTTTTTTGTGCTTCAAAAATATTGTGTAAAACTTAAATAAATAAAAAAAGTATACATAT
>ONZH01017497.1:0-66453 GCA_900303285.1 Rhinella marina
ACCATCTAAGACAAACACTTCTGAGAGAGAGGTGCAGAATCAATGGCAAACACAGAAATCCTCTTATCCAAAGAACTTGGTGACAATCCATGCATACGGACAAACTGAGCATCAATCAAGTTCACCCCTGCCCCGCTGTCAATAAACACCTCAATTTTCACAACCTTTGATTCTAGCGCCACCTCGGCAGTCAGGAGAAAACGGGTACTGCAGGATGAAGACAAATGCACATTTTCAGTCTCCCTACCCACTCCACCAAGAGTGAGATGAGAATTCAACGCCCCCTTTTCTTTTCTCTCCTTTAGAGATAGGAAGCATGGACATACATTGATAAAGTGTCCTTTCTGACCACAGAAAAAACACACACCCTTTTTATTACCAAGATGATTGCGGGTGGCTACAGGAGTGGCTCCCCCTAATTGCATAGGTTCATCCCCAGACATCAACCTAGGGGAATATTCACCCAAAGTGTCATAGGAAGCTGGTACACTATGTGATAGTACGTCCTGAGAGCGGGGGCCCCTAGATCGCTCTCTCAGGCGCCTATCCATGCGTACAGCAAGAGACATAGCGGCTTCCAAAGACACAGGGGTTTCCTGAAAGGCCAAAGCGTCCTTCAGCCTTTCAGACAAACCTTGACAGAATTGGCTACGTAAAGCCGGATCGTTCCATTCAGTATTGGTCGCCCACCTCCGAAACTCAGAGCAATAAGTCTCAACCGGCCGCTCACCCTGACAAAGGTTACGTATCTGGGTCTCCTTCAGGGAGATACGATCCGGGTCATCATAGATAATCCCTAGGGTCTTGAAAAATTCATCTACCGACCGGAGAGACAGCGATCCAGCCGGTAGAGAAAAGGCCCATGACTGCGCATCCCCTTTAAGCAGCGAGATGACCACACCAACCTTCTGTTCCTCATTACCAGAAGAATGTGGACGCAGTCTGAAATACAATTTGCACGCCTCCCTAAATAGAACAAAATTATCACATTCCCCAGAAAATCTATCCGGGAGGGGGACCTTAGGCTCCAAACAGGCCTGACACTCAGCACCCCCAGAACCACCAGCCTGTGGTCTCTGAATCTGGTTGCGGATGTCAGCCACCTCCAAGCTGAGTCCCTGCAGCCGTTCAGCCAGTGTAGCAATAGCATCCATGTCAGCACAAAAATGAAAAAATTTTTGTTAGTGGCGGTTTATAATGTCACGCTCGGGTGTGGGGGGAAAAGCCACACCGAGCGTATGAGGGATGGGAACAGACAAAACCAGGGAACTGGTCACCTCCTGTAGGGGACCCTAAGACTAGGCCCTAGCTGGCTACCAGTATGAACTAACCCGGGTGGTAGGAAAGCTCATACACAGGAACCTAATCTGAGTAAACCCTAGAACACCCTGCAGTCTAATGACACAAGAGAGTAACCTGTTCCTCCAAGCGTAAGGAGGAACAGGAGACTCAAACAGGAATAACCAAAGGAAGGGAAAACACTTAACTTTAAGTAGAACTCAGCAACAGGATCTCAGCCGAGATCCACACCACTCTCAACAGGTATGTAGCAGATATAAACCGCAAGGGATACTGGGAGAGGAAGAGGTAAGTAGGAGACAGCTAATTGCCCAGCGGCAACAGCTGAGGGAAAGGGGTGTGGAGAACAGCACCCAAACCACAGGGAATAGCCTGTCAAACCTGTCACTTAGAAAGCCGCGCAGAACGTCTGATTCCAGACGCAAGACCACTCGTGACAGGCAGGCCAGCACCTCCAAGACGTGCAGCGCCAGTTCAGGCCACGTGTCCAGCTTTGAAACCCAGTAGTTGTATGGAGCAGAGTGATCCGTCCGGACGTTGGTATGGTCAGCTAGGTATTCCCTCACCATCTTTCTGTAAAGCTCACCCCTACTCTGCCTAGACTGGGGACAGGTGACAGGGTCTTGCTGGGGTGACATAAAACTGGCAAAGGCCTTGGAGAGCGTTCCCCTGCCAGTGCTGGACAAGCTGCCTGCTCGCCTCCTCTCCCCCGCTACTTGGCCCACAGAACCATGCCCTCTGCCATTAGTGGCGTCAGATGGGAAGGATTGTTTCAGCTTGGGCACCAGGGCCTGTTGATATTGATTCACTCTCATACTCCTTTCCTCTACAGGGATGAGAGTGGAAAGGTTCTGCTTGTACCGTGGGTCCAGGAGAGTGAACACCCAGTAATCAGTGTTTGAAAAAATGCTTCTAATGCGAGGGTCACGGGATAGGCAGCCTAACATGAAGTCTGCCATGTGCGCCAGAGTCCCAGCACGTAAGAATTCCCTCTCCTCACTGGCCTGACTCTCCATTTCCTCCTCCTCCTCCTCCTCCTGTTCCAAGTCCTCCTCTTCAGCCCATACACGCTCAAGAGTTAAGGACTGAGCACTGGTACCCTCTTCTGTCTCACCGGCAATCTCCTCCTCTTCCTCCTCATCCTCATCCCCCTCCTCTGATACGCGCTGAGAAACAGAACGGAGGGTGCTCTGGCTATCAAGCGACGTATCTTCCTCCACCGTCTCTTGTGACAAGCGCAAAGCATCCGACTTCATGCTGAGCAGTGAGTTTTTCAACAGGCAAAGCAGCGGGATGGTGAGGCTGATAATGGCAGCATCGCCGCTGACCATCTGTGTTGACTCCTCAAAGTTGCTCAACACCTGGCAGATATCAGACATCCACTCCTCATTGTAGACTTGAGGAATCTGAGTGACCTGACTACCAGTTCTGGTGGAAGTTGACATCTGGCAGTCTACAATCGCTCTGCGCTGCTGGTAAACTCTGGATAACATGTTTAATGTCGAATTCCATCTTGTGGGCACGTCGCACAACAGTCGGTGAGCGGGCATTTGTAGGCGGCGCTGCGCTGCCCTGAGAGTGGCAGCATTTGTGGTCGACTTGCGGAAATGCGCACAGATGTGGCTCACCTTGGTGAGCAAATCAGACAGATTGGGGTATGTCTTGAGGAACCGCTGAACTATGAGATTGAACACGTGGGCCAGGCATGGCACATGTGTCAGTCTGCCGAGTTGCAGAGCCGCCACCAGGTTACGCCCGTTGTCACACACAACCATGCCTGGCTTGAGGTTCAGCGGTGCCAGCCACAGATCGGACTGCGCCGTGATGCCCTGTAACAGCTCTTGGGCAGTGTGCCTTTTGTCACCTAAGCTCAGCAGTTTGAGCACCGCCTGCTGGCGCTTTCCCACGGCACTGCTGCTGCGCCTAGAGCTAACGACTGAAGGCGCCGTGCCCACGAATGGTAATTTGGAGGAGGAGGAGGGGTCGGAGGAGGAGGCACAGTACGTCTGAGAGACCGTGACCGAGGTAGGCCCCGCAATCCTCGGTGTAGGCAGTACATGAGCGGCCCCAGGGTCAGACTCGGTCCCAGCCTCCACCAAGTTAACCCAATATGCCATCAGTGATATATAGTGTCCCTGCCCGGCAGCACTTGTCCACGTGTCCGTGGTTAGGTGAACCTTCTCAGAAACAGCGTTGGTCAGGGCACGGATGATGTTCTGTGACACATGCTGGTGTAGGGATGGGACGGCACATCGGGAAAAATAGTGGTGGCTGGGGACCGAATACCGAGGGGCAGCCACCGCCATGAGATTGCGAAAGGCCTCGGTCTCTACCAGCCTATAGGGCAGCATCTCCAGGCTCAGCAGTTTGGAGATGTGGACGTTGAGGACTTGGGCATGTGGGTGGGTGGAACTGTATTTCCTCTTGCGCTCCAGCGTCTGCTGTAAAGAACGCTGCGCAGGGACACATTGGTGGACGCTGTGGAGGATCGTGGAGGCGAAGGTGTGGTTTTCCGGCGGGAGGCGCTCGTGCCGGGATCCTGGGCAGGGGGTTGACTAGCAGAGGCAGCGAGTGACACAGGGGAAGGAGCAGTGGTGGGACCCGCAGGAGGTGAATGGCCTTGGTTCCAATGAGTGGGGTGTTTAGCACTCATATGCCTGCGCATGCTGCTGGTGGTTAGGCTAGTAGTGGTGGCACCCCTGCTGATCCTGGTGTGGCACAGGTTGCACACCACAGTACGTCGGTCATCCTCACTTTCTTTAAAGAACCTCCAGACTTGCTGTTGATGCACCAGCTCTTGCCCTGCTTCTCCCTCTGGCCACACCACTGCCTCTTCCAACCTGTTCTGGTGCAGAACTCACCTCCGCCTCAGTAGCACTGTCTTCACTTGGCTTATCAACCCAGTTTGGGTCAGTCACCTCGTCATCCTCCGATTCCTCAGTCTGCTCCCCCCTCGGACTTCCTGCCCTGACAACAACTTCACCACTGTCTGACAACCATGTCTCCTCATCGTCCGACACCTCTTTACACACTTCTTCCACTAAGTCAACAATGTCATCATCATCATCACCCACAGACTGCGACAGGTGGAAAACTTGGGAATCGGGAAAGAGGTCAGCAGCTACCTGAGAAGTGGTTTGTGACTCTGGGAAGGAGTATGCCGGATCGCATTCCAAATTTTCCTGGGAGGGGGCAGACTGGGGGGAAGGAGGTTGAGGTGGAGGAGCCAGAGGAGTGCTCCCTTGGGTAATGTGGGTGGACTGCGTGGAAGACTGACTGGTGGACAAATTACTTGAAGCATTGTCCGCAATCCACGACATCACCTGTTCGCACTGTTGTGGTTTCAACAGTCCTCTACCACGTGTCCCTGTAAGTTGAGACATGAAGCTAAGGAGTGTAGCTCTGCGGCGTTCCCCTGCTCCCTCATCAGCAGGTACTGTCTCACCCTGCCCAGGACCACGGCCTCTGCCCCCTGCAGTAATTGAATGCCCACGCCCACGTCCTCGTCCTCGACCCTTAGCCCTGGGGTTCAACATTTTCTGTATATAAGTGTATTATATGTACAAAAAAAAAAATGGGCCTGCTGTACTGAAACCCACAAACTTGTTCAATCTTAACAAGTTAATATATAGGTGGATAAGTTAGAGCAAAATTATGTATGTTATTACGTACCGTGCAGTATGGAGCAATTACACGGAAACTATTAGATTAGGCAGACTTGGTCTGCTTAATTGCAACCCAGACAAATGTCGCACAGAGATTTTTGTAATGTAGCTGTGTCAGTGAGAGCAAAAGACCTTTTTTAATTAAGTGACGTACAGAATGTGTCACCTGGACAGAAAATACGGATTGTGCTTTGTATACAGGTGGATAAGTTAGAGCTAAATTACGTATGTTATTACGTACCATGCAGTATGGAGCAATTACACGGAAACTATTAGAGTAGGCAGACTTGGTCTGCTTAATTGCAACCCAGACAAATGTCGCACTAAAAATATATATATTTTTAACGTGACGTGCAGAAATTAACAGAGAGCAAACTCAGCCCCTGCTGACTGTGGCTATTTTGACTGCAACCCAGAAAAATGTCGCACTCAGATTTTTCTAATGTAGCTGTATCAGTGAGAGCAAAAGACCTTTTTAAATTACGTGATGTACAGTATAGGTCACCTGGACAGAAAATACGGATTGTGGTTTGTATATAGGTGGATAAGTTAGAGCAAAATTACGTATGTTATTACGTACCGTGCAGTATGGAGCAATTACACTGAAACTATTAGATTAGGCAGACTTGGTCTGCTTAAGTGCAACCCAGACAAATGTCGCACAGAGATTTTTCTAATGTAGCTGTATCAGTGAGAGCAAAAGACCTTTTTTAATTACGTGATGTACAGAATGTGTCACCTGGACAGAAAATACGGATTGTGGTTTATGGTGAGTGGACAGCTGAACTGTGACACACAGAATGGTTCCACACAGCTGTATGAAATGGATTTGTATCACTGAGATAAAACAACAAAAAACCTATTTTTTTTAATTTTTTTTTTTTATATATATATATTTTTTTTAACGTGACGTGCAGAAAATATCAGAGAGCAAACTCAGCCCCTGCTGACTGTGGCTATTTTGACTGCAACCCAGAAAAATGTCGCACAGATTTTTCTAATGTAGCTGTATCAGTGAGAGCAAAAGACCTTTTTTAATTACGTGACGTACAGTATAGGTCACCTGGACAGAAAATACGGATTGTGGTTTGTATATAGGTGGATAAGTTAGAGCAAAATTACGTATGTTATTATGTACCGTGCAGTATGGAGCAATTACACTCTCCCTGAAACTCAGCAGATCTGTCCCTAACGACATCCAGACAGCATCTGAGCCGAGCACCGCGGGCAGTCACTAGTTTATTCCAGGGTCACCTGATCAGGCCAGCCAACCCCTGCTATCGACATGTAAGGGCCCCACGTGATGCTGAGTCTCCTGGCTTGTGATTGGCTGAGTTTATAGGCGCCAAAAATTCAAAATGTGGGAGATGCCATTTCCTCGAGCATGGCGAGATACTCATCCGAGCAGCGAGCACTTACGAGTTCCGTAATGCTCGAACGAGCATGCTCGCTCATCTCTAACTACTACATATAACCATTAAACACATAATATCACTGCAAACATTCTAATAACTAAGGATTAGGTGGACCTTATTTCTGACATAAACCCTTTGGTAAAGCTGATGTTTTCTCACAAACTGTCAAAAACTGTTCAGTTTAGGTGGCAAGAGAAGCAAGACTGTTTTTAACTCTAACATGACAACTGCTGTTCTTCTTTAATTCCAGGGTATGTGGCTGTATAATGCAGATGCAAATCTTGCATAGTCTCCCTAAGACCTGTTTGTAGTACAAGCACATACTACAACCTCCTCCATCTATTTCAGTAACTTAGTGACTAGCATTACCAAACAGACTGCTGTGGAATCTGGACCAACAGACTAAGTGCCTGTATCACCAGCTGTCAGCACTTTCACTCTCAGCTTTTACCAGAACCAGGCTCATCACACACCTAATGACTTGGTGGCCTATTATCTCCTGGCACCAGTCACTACAATACTAACTGTGAGCAGAAACACTTTAGCTGCCATCCAGAGAACTCTTTTCTTTAATATGGGCAACACAGATCTACATACAAATGCATTTTAACAGAATGCATTACCCATACAGCAGCTAGATATACAGGGTCATATAGTATGCAGGCAAGTAGTATTAAATACCATCAAGGTCTAACTCTTTGAAGGTTACTGATTACCACACTGTCAGTCTAGGGCAGTGAAGGGATTAATGTGTGTATCCCTGGTAGTCTAGGACAATGGAGATGTTAAAGTCTGAATAACTGGTGGTCTATGGTGGTATCTCTTATGGTCTTGCAAAGTGAAGGCATTAATATAAGGATCCCTAGTGTTCCAGAGCAATAATTGGAGTAATGTCAGAATACCTGGTGGTCTAGGTCAGTGAAGGAGTTAATTACAGTACGATGGTGGTCTAGGGCAGAGAAAAGGTTATTTACTGTACTCCTGGTGGTCTAGTACAGTAAATACTTAATGTTAGTATTCCTGGTGGAAGGAATTGGACGGTTTAATGCTGCATACCTGAGGTCTAGTGGTTACTCACCTGTCATGGTTCCACCATTGCTTGGGCTGTAACTTCCTGTTTCTTCCCTGCAGTAATCATAGAAATAAGTGTAAGGAGGGAAAGAGAAGACCATGCAACTTTAACTATAAGGCTGTACAGTTCTCTCTATGATTAGCCAGAGCAATTCAGGAGTAATGAGCGAATTGATTCTAAACAAATCAGTTTATTATGAATTTCTTCTTCCAAACAAATCCAAAGTTTTGTCCATTAGCTTCAGATAAATTTTGCAAAACAGCACACACCATTTTACGGTTAAAATATCAGGGAAACAGGACGGGGAGGGATAGGGGGTGGGTTTCAAGAATACTTTAGGGACATATTTAGTTAGCTAGATTGAATTAATAGGTAGAAAAGTTATGGTTATAGCAGAGAGGGAAAAGCATAGGGCAAAAGTTCTGAGTATGTATCTTTTACCATGCAGGTAGGGCTGGAAGTTGAAAACTGTTTATGTAATGCACTGCAATCACAAAAATCCTGCAGTGCTTGCACAAACATCATTTTTGGAGTGCATCCAGCTTTTTTTTTTAAGCCTCAGGTTTCTACAGTTCATAAGTGTTTTATAGTCATTTTCGCAGTACCTCTAGCACAACTCATTTCACTGTAAAGGCTGCACAAGCGCACATTTTTCTTTCTGGAAACCAGCTGAAATTTTGTTAATATGTAAAATTGTGCATCTCAATGCATTTACTGCATCAATATACTAGTTTAATTCAATGCCTTGAAGTGCATCAGTATACCAGTTTAAATCAACGCATTGTACTGCATAAAAAGGCCAATTTAATTAAATGTATTGTACAGCATTAATATACCAGTTTAAAGGGGTTTTCTGAGATATTTTTATTGATGACCTATCTTTAGGATAGGTCATCAATATCATATTGGTGGGAATCTGACATACGGCACCCACGCCGATCAGCTGGTTGAAGAGAAGGCAGTGCTGTCCCAGTATGTCAGGATCCCACAAATCTGATATTGATGACCTATCCTCAGGAAAGGTCATTAATAAAAAAAATCCCAGAAAACCCCTTTAATTAAATGCATTATACAACATTAATATACCAGCTTAATTCAATGAATAGTACTGCATCAATATACCAGTTTAATTCAATACATTGTGCTACATCAATATACAGGTTTCATTTAATACATTGTACTGCGTTAATATACTAGTTTAATTCAACACATTAGACTACGTTATTATAACATTTAGTTTAATTCAGCGCATTTTAATCCATTAATATACCATTTTAAATAGTAATAACAGTGTTCAATGAGTTTCAGTGAGTTTGTAGGGGAGGAAGTTTAATTATGCCTCTTTTTATCACACTTGTAATTTTGCTTCTGTTTAAAAATCAGTGTACCAAACCTATGACTCCGGAAGACAACGGAGTATTATTGATGAAAAAGACAATGACTTTTTGGACTGAATGGCTCACTCCTCCCAGTCACAGCAGGATGATGCCAATGTCTCCTCTGAGTCTGACACTGTGCCTTTGAGCCAGGGCTCAGCGCATTCCTTTTCCTAGCCTATCACTAGCATTATATCTGTCTTCTTGTCCCCTCCTTCTGGGGTGCCTTCTGTTTTCCTAAGCAGAGGTAACAACACCCCATGTGCTATGGAAGATAGTCTTCCTGTTGATTACTTGTGTAGGTAACATCAGCATTTGGACTGCCATGAGGAGGTTCAGGTGGAAATGAGAGACCCAATGCATAGCTTTGTGGTGGTAGTAACAATAGTAGAATTTGTAGTGGTGGGGGCAGTGTTAGCCATAGTGACACTGGCATTTGGAGGCAAAACAGAAAGGGACCAGTCTGAAAAAAGTGTCTGGGATGGTGAGAACTATGATGATGATTGTGTGTTGGACTGGACCTGACAGCTGGATCGGGTGCTGAGGAGAACTTGATATCAAAGTTGAGTGGTAGACATGGTGGCAATAAAGAGCAGAGGCAACGTAAGGCCAAAAACTTTCAGAGTTAGACCTGCCTCTATTGTGGTCAGCTCAGGAACTGGTGATGATGCTGATACCTTTGGTGCAGGCTCAAGAATGCCAGACATAGCTCAACCTTGGCTGCTTCTAGCTCTGTGCGAGTATCTCCCATATGGTGTTTTTTCTCCAAAGGTCTGCACATAAAACCACTGCCGTGTGTAAGGTCTCCTGAGCTGCCCACAATAGAAGCAGGTCTAGCTCTGAAAGTTTTGGGAGGTTTTGGCCGTACTTTGCCTCTGCTCTTTATTGCCACCATGTCTACCACTCAACTTTGATATCAAGTTCTCCTCAGCACCCTGATCCAGCTGTCAGCAGGGCTGCCATCAGGAATTTCGGAGTCCCCTACAGGCAAATTTCGCGGGCCCCCCCTTTCGGGTAAACTTTACAGATTTGCTTAATATGCAGCAGCCTCCACATAGCACATTACATCTTTCTTTTTTACGGCATATCACAACTGCTTTTTTTGCCCAAAAGATTAGTAAGCCTGCCACCGCGACAAGGTAGATTCTTTAGGCAGGATCCTACCCTAGGCTAATGTTTTTACGCTACATGTTATATTATTATTATTCACACACTGATGAACATTTTCAATAGGGAAACACAGTTGCCATTAAATTCAGTTACATGCTTGTAAGTGCAGAGTGTTGAGGCACATTGTGTTGATCTGAGGTCTGATGGGGGCACAAGACGCTGACCTGAGGTCTGATGGGGGCACAAGATGCTGACCTGAGCTCTGATGGGGGCACATTGTGTTGATCTGAGGTCTGATGGGGGCACAAGACGCTGATCTGAGGTCTGATGGGGGCACAAGACGCTGACCTGAGGTCTGATGGGGGCACAACACGCTGATCTGAGGTCTGATGGGGGCACAATGTGTTGATCTGAGGTTTATTATCCCTGTACAGTGACATCACTGTGTTTATTATCCCTGTACTGTGACATCACTGTGTGTATTATCCCTGGACTTTGACATCACTGTGTTTATTATTTCTGTACTGTGACATCACTGTGTGTATTATCCCTGTACTGTGACATCACTGTGTTTATTATCCCTGTACTGTGACATCACTGTGTGTATTATCCCTGTACTGTGAAATCACTGTGTTTATTATCTCTGTACTGTGACATCACTGTGTTTTTTATCTCTGTACTGTGACATCACTGTGTTTGTTATCCCTGTACAGTGACATCACTGTGTTTATTATCCCTGTACTGTGACATCACTGTGTTTATTATCCCTGTACGGTGACATCACTGTGTTTATTATCCCTGTACTGTGACATCACTGTGTTTATTATCTCTGTACTGCGACATCACTGTGTTTATTATCCCTGTACTGTGACATCACTGTGTTTATTATCTCTGTACTGTGACATCACTGTGTTTATTATCTCTGTACTGTGACATCACTGTGTTTATTATCCCTGTACTGTGACATCACTGTGTTTATTATCCCTGGACTTTGACATCACTGTGTTTATTATTTCTGTACTGTGACATCACTGTGTGTATTGTCCCTGTACTGTGACATCACTGTGTTTATTATCCCTGTACTGTGACATCACTGTGTGTATTATCCCTGTACTGTGAAATCACTGTGTTTATTATCCCTGTACGGTGACATCACTGTGTGTATTATCCCTGTACTGTGAAATCACTGTGTTTATTATCCCTGTACGGTGACATCACTGTGTTTATTATCCCTGTACTGTGACATCACTGTGTGTATTATCCCTGTACTGTGACATCACTGTGTTTATTATCCCTGTACGGTGACATCACTGTGTTTATTATCCCTGTACTGTGACATCACTGTGTTTATTATCCCTGTACTGTGACATCGCTGTGTTTATTATCCCTGTACGGTGACATCACTGTGTTTATCACTGTACAGGGATAATAAACACAGTGATGTCACAGTCCAGGGATAATAAACACAGTGATGTCACAGTACAGGGATAATAAACACAGTGATGTCACAGTACAGGGATAATAAACACAGTGATGTCACAGTCCAGGGATAATAAACACAGTGATATCATAGTACAGGGATAATAAACACAGTGATGTCACAGTCCAGGGATAATAAACACAGTGATGTCACAGTCCAGGGATAATAAACACAGTGATGTCACAGTCCAGGGATAATAAACACAGTGATGTCACAGTCCAGGGATAATAAACACAGTGATGTCACAGTACAGGGATAATAAACACAGTGATGTCACAGTCCAGGGATAATAAACACAGTGATGTCACAGTACAGGGATAATAAACACAATGATGTCACAGTACAGGGATAATAAACACAGTGATGTCACAGTCAAGGGATAAGAAACACAGTGATGTCACAGTACAGAGATAATAAACACAGTGATGTCACAGTACAGAGATAATAAACACAGTGATGTCACAGTCAAGGGATAATAAACACAGTGATGTCACAGTACAGAGATAATAAACACAGTGATGTCACAGTCAAGGGATAATAAACACAGTGATGTCACAGTACAGAGATAATAAACACAGTGATGTCACAGTCAAGGGATAATAAACACAGTGTACAGAAAGTTAAAAAAAAAAATTATACTTACCTTTTTCATAGCAGCAGGGCCAGCATCATCAGAGCAGGAGATCTTCTTCTCATGTCTGAAGGGGGCGGGGCCTATGCTGCCGGCCGGCCCCGCCCCCCGCTGAGACCTGAGGAGTGCCTGGGAGGTATGGAGAGCTGCAGGGGGGTCAGGAGGGAGGATGGAAGAAGCAGACAGCCGGTTTCGGTTGTCTGCTCCTTCCTGCAACAGGCAACTGTCTCTATGTCCTATGGACACAGAGACAGCTGCCAGAGGCCCGGGCCCCCCTTTCTTGACAAATCTGCCTGGGCCCCCCACAGCAGGTTCTGCTGTACCCCCTTGATGGCGTCCCTGGCTGTCAGGTCCAGTTCAACTGCAGCACATAAGTTGGCATCACCAGATCCAGTGGGAAAATAGAACTGGACAGCTTTTGGAAAAAAACTGTCCTACATTTCCCGGCAATCTTCGTGGCAGCCAGGCCACATTCTCAAGCAGTACAGTGTCATTGTCATCATTATCAGCTACTTCGACTCCTGCTTAGACTCCTCCTCCTCTTTGTCCTCCGCTCCATTGTGTGGAAACTGAACTATCACCTGACCAAGTTGCTGGCAGTGCAGTTGCTGCTGTACCACTTAGTTATGGTAAATGTGGTGCAGTTCCATAACTTTAACAAAATGTAATTCAGCAGCAGACATTATTACTTCTGGACAGTTGTTTGTAAAAATTGTCTCATCATACTTGAAATGTGGAGCAGTTTCATGCTGGGGGAGCAATTCCTGCATGTGGTCGCTGTAGGCATCCTCTATTGTATGCATTTTTGCTGGGGATTGCTGTTAGCAACGTACCACATGTGCAGGAATTGCTCCCCCGGTTTGATATGCGCAACAGCATATGGGGTCTGAGCAATTTTCTGGCATTTTAGACCACGTTTTTTTCTGAGATTGTATTTGAACATTTATACCTGGAGGTGTGGCAACTCTAGGTCTGAATGTACCATTACTTACATCTTATGGTAACATTCTGGTGCACCTGTGTAGCCTGAGTCACATGAGTCATTAGTAGGTGGGGCTCATAGTCTCCTCCCTCCTCCCATTGTATGTGTGATTTCACGTTGGAGGTAACTAGGATAGGTTACTGTGTGTCAGCCTATATGCTCCTTCCGTAATTGCCCATACGGCAAGGTAGGTTAGCGTTAGGTCCCGAGCCACTCTGAGATACCTTGATGCGGTGCTCAGGCTCCGGTATGTTCGTGATATAAGAATATATTGGCGAAAGTCTCATTTTAACATCAATGTGAGGGTTTAGCCATATATTGTCAATTGCATTACCGCCGCAGTGCACCTTTACTAGTGATTGTTTGATTATATAGTTCGCCACATCCACACAATTTGTTACCTTGTGTAGGATGGTTTTGTGGTACATGTGGTCCGCTGCAGGCATCCTCCATTGTATGCATTTTTGCTGGGGATTGCTGTTAGCAACGGACCACATGTGCAGGAATTGCTCCCCCAGTTTGATATGCGCAACAGCATATGGGGTCTGAGCAATTTTCTGCCATTTTAGACCACGTTTTTTTCTGTGATTGTCTTTTGTATTTGGCCTGAGGGAGACTCTTGTTCAACCCACCCTTTGGCTATACGAGTTGTTTCATACCAGTCATTAGTACCAGGATCCTATAGGGTTAGATAGGACTAGGTATTCCTGTGTATGAACTCACCTACCACTGGGGTCTGTTCATACTGATAGTTAGTTCGGACCTGAGCTAGGGTTTCTTTAGGAGGTGTCCATCTTTTCCCTAGTTTCCAGGCCTTATTTCCTTACCCCTTCCCTCTTACATTCGGTGTGGTGTTTCCCTCCCATACCTGAATGTGACAATGATATTCATATTTCTGGACAGCTGTCCATTTTTAAAAAAATGTTTAAAACTGACTGTGTCCTTTCACTGGGATATATACCCTATTCCCTGACCCCATGGACTTCTGGAGAGGCAGATTGGAAGAATGTTTAGGAACTAGCCCAGTTTGCTATTACTGTACTGCCTTGTTCAGCCTCCAGTGTCACCTCAAAGAGGGTTTTCAGCATGGCAGATGGCGTCTTCACACCCAAGCAGGTAAAATTGTCCTGCACAAGTATCCATAACATTATATTTGTCAAAATGAATCAGGCACATGGAACCATGAAGTTCACCACACTGCTCCACCTGATCATAGTGAATAGATCTGCCATTGCTGCCAAAGATGCAACTGCTGCTGTCTGCCTGTTCATCGTGTTCCATACTGTACTGCAGCTGCTACTCACCCTGGTGCCACTACTACTACCCCTAAATATCTACACATCCCCTGCCATGTCTGTAAGGTTCCGCACTGTGTTGCTGCTCCCCAAAAAATTAAAAAATGAATTTCCAAGCACTTGCTCTGAACAAGCCACCACTTTTTTCCTGATACCATCATGTGTGCATAAACAGTGGGAGGGATCTGTCCCAATAAGGGACAATTTTCAGAACATTTTTCATTTTAAAAAGCAAAACAAATGTGTGTTTTTATACATACTGTTTGTTAACACTGTCAACCATGCATTTACTCATATCTATATATGTCTGTGCATGCTTACATTAATGACATTATTTACTATTGTTGCCATTGTGTTAAAATGGCTTAAAGGGGAGGAAGGGGGAAAGGAAAAAATTCTAAAGAAAATAGAGAAAGAAATGAGACATAAAATTAGTCATAAGAGACCTTCAAAGTGTCATACCAATTTTTGCCCAATCTGAGAAGTTTTGATTCAGGTAGAATTGATTTGGACCTGAATGGAATAAGACCCAAAATGAATTTCAAGAAATTCTCTCATCTCTAATATGCTGTTGATGATATGGCATTCAGAAATTCACGGGAAAAATGCACTATAACAATAGATGCAAACAACATACGGACTAAGCCCTCACTCTATTGATAAAATCTGAGACTCTTAGCTAATACATTTTGATCAAAATACATCTGTGACCACCTACCCAGCGTCACGGTGGTCTCAGTTCAGGTTGGTCCTACGCTAAACCTACCTATGCAGTTGTGCATCTATGGTTAGGAGCGCAGACCCTGCACATATAGTGTGTTGCTCCTAGTTACCTCTGTGTGCTTCAGCAACCAATGAGAGGAGGAGCACACATAGCTATATGTACCACCTTAATCAAGGTCGCCTCTTAGATAGGTGGGGCAAAAGTGCACATGAATGCTACTCCCCTGATAATAGGAGCACATTCACACCTGAAGGTGCCACTCCTTCAAGACATATCAAAAAAATATTTGCACTCCTAACCATAGATGCACAACTGCATAGGTAGGTTTAGCGTAGGACCTGCCTGAACTGAGACTACCGTGGTGCTGGGTAGGTGGGCACAGATGTATTTTGATCAAAATGTATTGGCTAAGAGTCTCAGATTTTATCAATAGAGTGAGGGCTTAGTCCGTATGTTGTTTGCATCTATTGTTATAGTGCTTTTTTTCTGTGAATTTCTAAATCTAGCCTTGCAAATCCACACATTTTATTATCATATCGTGCAGGATGTTTGTATCTATTTTCCGTAAATATTTTTTTGATATGGGATTAACACTACTTCAACTTGTTTTCATATTTTTACCTACCATTTTTCTGCTTTTGTGGTGTAATGTACTGACCTATATATCTGAATAAACAATCAAAATAATGCATGCACTAAGTGTTATGATTTTTATGGGGAAGTGAATTCTCTAAGCGATAATCCACTGGCCAAATTGGGGTGTGGAGTCTAAGGTATCCCCTAGTTTTTACCCTGAACCCCTACAAGAAGGTGTGAACTTTCCTGCAGAAAGATCCCCAGTTCTGATGCAGTAGTAGCATTGTCTGAAATGGAGCAAAGGTTCAACACCAAGAGAGAGAGATTAAGAAGCAGCAGGCTAGATAATGAAATGAGAGAATAGTTACAAACTCCTCTAAGAAACAGGAAGTGGACAACAAATCCCAGGCAGTCAATCAAAAGCACAAGACATGAGCATAATGAGGATCAAGGAGGAGGTTAGGATTACCAAAAAGTAGTCAATTGCAACTTACATGAAAAAGGAGATTGGAATAAGCCTGGATGGCTCAATAACCAGGCAATCTTCTGCCACTGGTTGCCTTGTGTAGAGTGTTTTCAAAGCAATGGCTCGACCTAGCAGGTCGACAGCAGACGACAATAAGATATTTATACTGTCTGCACTTGAATTTATAACATACTAATTAGATCTATTCTGTTCTGCAGTTATGATTATTATGACTAACTGACTAGCCCACACAAAAATACAGTATGTGTTATTTTTCTACCATGCACATGTTTAACCTGTTATTGCAGAGCCAAGCTGCATTATTAATAACAATAATGTACAAGACTGGTCCATATCTAACAGAAGGAATTAATAATTTAGTCTTGGTACTTCATCATTCTGTAGATTTTATTTACAGCACAAAAAGCTTGTAAAGAAAATTGATTTAGTGTTTGCTTTATTTATTCATTAAGGTTACTGCAATAATTTTACTTGTCAGCAATGCACTAAATATTAAACATTTCACGCAGTGGGAAGCTTTAAGTATATTTAGAAAATGTTTGCATCTAGAGATGAGCGAATCATTCATAATTTTATTCGCCGAACATTCGTCGAACTTTTTTATAAGATTCATATATTCTACGAATCTATTTGACGAATCTGCGTACAAATCATACGTTATTATGTGGTGTTTCGTGAACATTCGTGCAATTATAATGAACGTTCAGTTTTAAAAGGTACGCAACTTCTTTGAACACGTATGCATGAGCATACAAATTGCGTACGAAAATGACAGGCTTTGCTGGAGAGGAATGGTGGAGCAGGAGGAATGCTTTGAGTCTGACCCCTGGCTACATATGGATACTGTATCAGCAGATGACAGCAGATCATCCGGCTGAGACTGAGATGAGCGTGCCATCCACTCCACTACCTCATCCACTTTCTCCTCCACTACAATTTTGCACCTTGGTGGGTTAGCCCGGTGGAACACCGGCCAAGTATTGCGAATACTACAAGTAGAAGCTCTGGCTACAGGTCCTTTGGCAGTGCTGCCCTGTGCCACCTTCTCCTTTTATTTAGAGCTCGAGGTGTGGTTGGAACTGGACCCCTTTAACTTATCTCTTCCAGACATTTTTCACTTGACTCTGTGGCCCTGCAGCTGGTCTTTGTCTTTGTCCCTGTCTCTCTCCCTGTCTCTCTCTCCCTGCCTGATTAATTACTAGCTCTGCACTGGCTCTGCACTTGCCCTGCAGTATCCCTGATGTGTAATATGGATTCCCTGAACAATTACACCCCAATTTCAACAACACAGGTCTCAGTCTTTAAGAACTTCACACACAGTGCTTCTGCTCGTCTCAGCAGTCGCAGCAGAAGTGATGTGTCACTGGCTTACTGAGCCTGAGCCAATCAGAGCAAGCCCTGCCCACTAGGTCAGGTGACCGCTTTCTTCCCGAGCTTTTGCGCACGAATAACAAACTAACAGTAAAAGTAATTGAATTCGTACGCAACAGCGTATAGAGTAACTTACACATAGCATTAGCGTACAATTTCTCGGACAAGTACATAGCGAATGCGTAGAAAGCCTTAGGAACATTTTCGAATCTTAACGGAGCGACTCTCCAAATATTGGGATTCGCTTCCCAGCTGAAAATTTCCAAGATTCGATACGAATCAACGAATTGGCAAATAGATTAGCTCATCTCTATTTACATCCAATGACAGGTTAGTAACATACACTCACCGGCCACTTTATTAGGTACACCTGTCCAACTGCTCGTTAACACTTAATTTCTAATCAGCCAATCACATGGCGGCAACTCAGTGCATTTAGGCATGTAGACATGGTCAAGACAATCTCCTGCAGTTCAAACCGAGCATCAGTATGGGGAAGAAAGGTGATTTGAGTGCCTTTGAACGTGGCATGGTTGTTGGTGCCAGAAGGGCTGGTCTGAGTATTTCAGAAACTGCTGATCTACTGGGATTTTCACGCACAACCATCTCTAGGGTTTACAGAGAATGGTCCGAAAAAGAAAAAACATCCAGTGAGCGGCAGTTCTGTGGGCGGAAATGCCTTGTTGATGCCAGAGGTCAGAGGAGAATGGGCAGACTGGTTCGAGCTGATAGAAAGGCAACAGTGACTCAAATTGCCACCAGTTACAACCAAGGTAGGCAGAAGAGCATCTCTGAACGCACAGTATGTCGATGTCACGAGTGGTCTTGCGTCTGGAATCAGACGTTCTGCGCGGCTTTCTAAGTGACAGGTTTGACAGGCTATTCCCTGTGGTTTGGGTGCTGTTCTCCACACCCCTTTCCCTCAGCTGTTGCCGCTGGGCAATTAGCTGTCTCCTACTTACCTCTTCCTCTCCCAGTATCCCTTGCGGTTTATATCTGCTACATACCTGTTGAGAGTGGTGTGGATCTCGGCTGAGATCCTGTTGCTGAGTTCTACTTAAAGTTAAGTGTTTTCCCTTCCTTTGGTTATTCCTTTTTGAGTCTCCTGTTCCTCCTTACGCTTGGAGGAACAGGTTACTCTCTTGTGTCACAACCTTTCATTGTGGAGGTTGACGCATCCGATGTGGGGGTAGGAGCTGTGTTATCACAGGGCCCGTCACCTGGTAAATGGCGCCCATGTGCTTTTTTTTCGAAGAAACTCTCTGTGGCGGAGAGAAATTATGATGTGGGTAACCGAGAGTTACTGGCCATTAAGTTGGCTTTTGAGGAATGGTGTCATTGGTTGGAAGGGGCGAATCATCCAATCACGGTATTCACTGATCACAAAAATCTGGCTTACCTGGAGTCGGCTAGACGACTTAATCCGAGACAGGCCAGATGGTCTTTGTTCTTCACCAGATTCAATTTCATTGTCACATACCGTCCTGGGGTTAAGAATGTGAAGGCGGATGCCTTGTCACGTAGTTTTCCCGGGGGTGGTGATTTTGAAGATCCTAGCCCTATACTGTCTGAAGGAGTGGTGATATCCGCTCTTTACCCTGATCTTGAGGCTAAAGTGCTTGAGGCCCAGGGAGATGCGCCGGAGTCTTGCCCTCCCGGGAAGTTGTTTGTTCCTTCTGATTTGCGTTATAAGGTTTTTGAGGAGCATCATTCTTCGGTGCTTGCGGGACACCCTGGGAGTAAATCCACTGTCGACCTCATCTCTCGTAGATTCTGGTGGCCAGGTCTGCGTAAGTGTGTTGAGGAATATGTGTCAGCCTGTAGTGTCTGCGCACGCTCTAAGGTGACACATACTCGTCCCTCTGGACCCCTACTTCCATTACCCATCCCGTCCAGACCATGGACTCACCTATCCATGGACTTCATCACTGATCTGCCTGAGTCGTCTGGTAAGACAGTTATTCTGGTGGTTGTAGATCGTTTTAGTAAAATGGCGCACTTTATTGCATTACCTGGACTCCCCAATGCTAAAACTCTTGCACAAGTGTTTGTTGACAATATTGTGAAACTTCATGGCATTCCCACTGACGTTGTCTCTGATCGTGGGACTCAGTTTGTGTCCAGATTCTGGAGGGCGTTCTGTACTCGGCTCGGGGTACAACTGTCTTTCTCCTCTGCCTTTCATCCCCAGACGAATGGACAGACTGAGCGTACCAATCAGAATCTGGAGACTTATTTGAGATGCTTTGTCTCTGAGAACCAGGAGGAGTGGTCCTCGTTTTTGTCTCTGGCTGAGTTTGCCATAAATAATCGCAGACAGGACTCCACTGGTAAGTCACCATTTTTTGGTGCATATGGCTTTCACCCGCAGTTTGGCACATTTTGTGGTTCTGATACTTCTGGTATTCCTGAGGAAGAACGTTTTTCGTCATCATTGTCTTCCATATGGCGAAAAATTCAAAGTAACTTGATAAATATGGGTAACAAGTACAAACGTGTGGCTGACAGGAGACGCATGAATGGTCCGGACCTAAATGTGGGTGATTCTGTGTGGCTGTCTACTAGGAACATTAAGTTGAAAGTTCCTTCATGGAAGTTGGGTCCAAGATTTATTGGCCCATATAAAATCACGGCCATTATTAATCCTGTAGCATTTCGTCTTGAACTTCCGCAGGCCCTGAAAATCCATAATGTGTTTCACAGATGTTTGTTGAAGAGGTATGTTGAACCTCTGGAGCCATCTCCCTTGCCACCCGCGCCTGTCTTGGTGGATGGTAATTTGGAATTTCAGATTGTCAAGATCATTGATTCTCGAGTTCTTCGTGGGACCCTTCAATATCTGGTTCATTGGAAGGGTTATGGTCCTGAGGAGAGGTCATGGGTACCGGCATCTGACGTGAATGCCAGTCGTTTGGTAAAAGCCTTTCACAGATGTCACCCTGATAAAGTTGGTCCTGGGTGCCCGGAGGTCACCCGTAAAAGGGGGGGTAATGTCACGAGTGGTCTTGCGTCTGGAATCAGACGTTCTGCGCGGCTTTCTAAGTGACAGGTTTGACAGGCTATTCCCTGTGGTTTGGGTGCTGTTCTCCACACCCCTTTCCCTCAGCTGTTGCCGCTGGGCAATTAGCTGTCTCCTACTTACCTCTTCCTCTCCCAGTATCCCTTGCGGTTTATATCTGCTACATACCTGTTGAGAGTGGTGTGGATCTCGGCTGAGATCCTGTTGCTGAGTTCTACTTAAAGTTAAGTGTTTTCCCTTCCTTTGGTTATTCCTTTTTGAGTCTCCTGTTCCTCCTTACGCTTGGAGGAACAGGTTACTCTCTTGTGTCATTAGACTGCAGGGTGTTCTAGGGTTTACTCAGATTAGGTTCCTGTGTATGAGCTTTCCTACCACCCGGGTTAGTTCATACTGGTAGCCAGCTAGGGCCTAGTCTTAGGGTCCCCTGCAGGAGGTGACCAGTTCCCTGGTTTTGTCTGTTCCCATCCCTCATATGCTCGGTGTGGCTTTTCCCCCCACACCCGAGCGTGACAGTCGAACTTTGAGGCAGATGGGCTACAGCAGCAGAAGACCACACCGGGTGCCACTCCTTTCAGCTAAGAACAGGAAACTGAGGCTACAATTTGCACAAGCTCATCGAAATTGGACAGTAGAAGATTGGAAAAACGTTGCCTGGTCTGATGAGTCTCGATTTCTGCTGCGACATTCGGATGGTAGGGTCAGAATTTGGCGTCAACAACATGAAAGCATGGATCCATCCTGCCTTGTATCAACGGTTCAAGCTGGTGGTGGTGGTGTCATGGTGTGGGGAATATTTTCTTGGCACTCTTTGGGCCCCTTGGTACCAATTGAGCATCGTTGCAACGCCACAGCCTACCTGAGTATTGTTGCTGACCATGTCCATCCCTTTATGACCACAATATACCCAACATCTGATGGCTACTTTCAGCAGGATAATGCGCCATGTCATAAAGCTGGAATCATCTCAGACTGGTTTCTTGAACATGACAATGAGTTCACTGTACTCAAATGGCCTCCACAGTCACCAGATCTCAATCCAATAGAGCATCTTTGGGATGTGGTGGAACGGGAGATTCGCATCATGGATGTGCAGCCGACAAATCTGCGGCAACTGTGTGATGCCATCATGTCAATATGGACCAAAATCTCTGAGGAATGCTTCCAGCACCTTGTTGAATCTATGCCACAAAGAATTGAGGCAGTTCTGAAGGCAAAAGGGGGTCCAACCCGTTACTAGCATGGTGTACCTAATAAAGTGGCCGGTGAGTGTACATACACACGGACTGGGGTGCCTTAGGGTCAAGCAGCGGAATTGTTTCTGGGGCCCAACTTACAGCTACCATAAACGGAAATATTATTTCATTTTTCAGGCTCATGCACATGAATGTTTGCATTATATCATCGTAATTGATAACCTAATCTGTTATTTACAATCAGTAATTTGGACAGCACTTACACATGAATATTACTTGTCCTAGACGTCCACCCAGTCCCTCAGCCAGCCTAAACAATATCTAAAATCAACCAAATGTTTGCCAGCATATTCAAATGAAAACATTTATTGGAGTGAATATGCCATACGCAACCATATATCTACCACTATAGGGTCTTTCTCAAGAGTTCATGGCAATTAGTCAATATGTGGTAGTGAATGGCGAATTCAAAACAGTAAACATTTTTGAATATCCCGGCAAACATTTGCCTCACTTTAATGGATAGTGGTACCCATAACAGCAATATAATATATGGTGGCCTTATTTTGGATCTGTATGATACACATCCAAAATAAAGTCATGTGCATGAAGCGGTGTGTTTTTACGGTATTAATTATGTGGTAAATATTGTGCTTATCATGTTTCACTACTTAAAAAAAAATTAAATTGCATTATCATGTTCTGACACTTATGACTTTTTAATATTTCTATCTATAGGTCTTGTGGGGCTTGTAGATGTAGTTTTTATTGGTATCATTTTCGGAACATGCAACTTTTTGATCACTTCCCTATTTATACATTTTTTAGGTGAGGTAAGGTGAACTTCGTGCTGTGTAAATGCATGCTAAGGGCCTGTTCACATCTGTGTGGGAGTCTCCCTTAGGGGTCTCCATTGTATATTCCATCAAAACTAGGTGACATTCATGCAGGACTTTTTTTCATGCTAGAAGGGCTGGCTATTTTGGGCCTTAAGGACATATTGGGTATATATACAGTACAGACCAAAAGTTTGGACTCATTCAAAGAGTTTTCTGTATTTTCATGACTATGAAAATTGTAGATTCACACTGAAGGCATCAAAACTATGAATTAACACATGTGGAATTATATACTTAACAAAAAAGTGTGAAACCACTGAAAATACGTATTATATTCTAGGTTCTTCAAAGTAGCCACCTTTTGCTTTGATTACTGCTTTGCACACTCTTGGCATTCTCTTGATGAGCTTCAAGAGGTAGTCACCTGAAATGGTTTTCACTTCACAGGTGTGCCCTGTCAGGTTTAATAAGTGGGATTTCTTGCCTTATAAATGGGGTTGGGACCATGAGTTGTGTTGGGCAGAAGTCGGGTGGATACACAGCTGATGGTCCTACTGAATAGACTGTTAGAATTTGTATTATGGCAAGAAAAAAGCAGCTAAGTAAAGAAAAACAAGTGGCCATCATTGCTTTAAGAAATGAAGGTCAGTCAGTCTGAAAAATTGGGAAAACTTTGAAAGTGTCCCCAAGTGCAGTTGCAAAAACCATCAAGCGCTACAAAGAAACTGGCTCACATGAGGACCGCCCTAGGAAAGGAAGACCAAGAGTCATCTCTGCTGCGGAGGATAAATTCATCCGAGTCACCAGTCTCAGAAATCGCAGGTTAACAGCAGCTCAGATTAGAGACCAGGTCAATGCCACACAGAGTTCTAGCAGCAGACACATCTCTACAACAACTGTTAAGAGGAGACTGTGTGCAGCAGGCCTTCATGGTAAAATAGCTGCTAGGAAACCACTGCTAAGGACAGGCAACAAGCAGAAGAGACTTGTTTCAGCTAAAGAACACAATGAATGGACATTAGACCAGTGGAAATGTGTGCTTTGGTCTGATGAGTCCAAATTTGAGATCTTTGGTTCCAACCACCGTGTCTTTGTGTGAAGCAGAAAAGGTGAACGGATGGACTCTACATGCCTGGTTCCCACCGTGGAGCATGGAGGAGAAGGTGTGATGGTGTGGGGGTGCTTTGCTGGTGACACTGTTGGGGATTGATTTAAAATTGAAGGCATACTGAACCAGCATGGCTACCACAGCATCTTCAATAGTAAACTTTATTTCAACATGATAAATATAAAACATACAAGGTCAAATCTTTAAAAAGTATTATTACGGTGGAATGTTGCAAATGAGACAAAAAAGCACCTAAACTACTGGGGGTCGCGGTGGGGGGCACCTCAGAGACCACAGCACCCAAAAGTATCACTAAATAAATGGGAAAATACGCTGCCAACTATATATGTAGAATTGGCTAAAAAGCATAATGGCATGAAAAAGAGGCAGCATATCAAGTAAATAAACAGAGATTACATTAACAGGTACCTGAAGGACTCAGGGTCACTCCCACCGCGGCCTCCACCCAACGCCGTTTCGCCAACAGGCTTCTTCCAGGGGAGAAGCTTGCTGGCGAAACGGCGTTGGGTGGAGGCCGCGGTGGGAGTCACCCTGAGTCCCCTGGAAGAAGCCTGAGTGAAGGCAAAAGGGCCAACAAGTGCTAAGCATCTCTGGGAACTCCTTCAAGACTGTTAGAATACCATTTCAGGTGACTACCTCTTGAAGCTCATCAAGAGAATGCCAAGAGTGTGCAAAGCAGTAATCAAAGCATATAATTCCACATGTGTTAATTTATAGTTTTGATGCCTTCAGTGTTAATCTACAATGTTCATAGTCATGAAAATACAGAAAACTCTTTGAATGAGAAGTTGTGTCCAAACTTTTGGTCTGTACTGTATCTATATCTATATCTATATATATACTAGCAGAAGGACCCAGCTTCGCCCATGTATATTTCATCTATTTCATTTAATGTTTGTGTGTGTCTCATTAAAAGATATCAAGAGTGAGCTCTACAGTGCCCGCCCCTTTAACAGTGACCTGCACAGCAGCCTGCCCCTTAACAGTAACATCCATAGTGCCCTCCCCTTTAACTGTGACCTCCACAGCAGCTAGAGTGGCCACTGTCTTCACCCCAGAAAGCCAGACCTCACCGGCCATGCCCCCAAACGTGAAGCATCACGCCCTGGCCATGGCCCTGGTCCACATGAAGCCACACCCCTAAACATGAGGCCACCCCCGACTCCGTGAAGACATGCAGAAAACCGGACTATCCAGCCTAAAACCGGAAGTCTTGGCACCCTAACATCAGCCTGCCCCTAGGGTTGCCAGAGGTCCGGTTTTAGGCTGGACAGTCCGGCTTTCAGACTCCCCGTCCTCCGTCCGGCGCAGGGCCCTCACAGACACAAGGATGTCCTTTTGAACAGCTCACTCTCAGACAGCAGCACTGTGCAGTCTGAGCATGAGCTGCAGGGAGAAAGTCACTCTCCCTCCCACCTCTGCAGCTCACAGAAGTTGATTTTTACCTTCATTTTTTTCAACCCTCGTCGGCTGCGGAGTGGAAGTGGTGTGGCCTGCCCGATTTGGGGCGTGGCTTGGGGGTCCTTCTTTTGAGGGTGGACTGAACTACAGGTCGATGCCATGGTAATTTATGAGGCAACACAGTGAGTAGCAGTGGAAGAAAACATCTTTTGTTACTACTGAACTGTAAATATGTGAAATTTACATTATATTAGGTAACAATTGATGATGAATTAGTCTAAAACATAAGTTATATTTATGGTAACCGGAATACCCCTTTAGCAGTGTCATCCACAGCGCTCTGCCACTTTAAAGCAGACTTACAGCAGTTAAGGAAAATGGCTAGGTTGTTATGGAAACCTGGTATAAAACAGTGTGTGTGTGCGTTTGTGTGAAGATTAACTGCCTGCAAGCCTCTATTGGCTGATAAGGGTCATGTGACCAGACTTCTATTGGCTAATGCATTTTTTTGGAATATCTGAGGAACAGTACGTCCTGGAGAGCTGAGACACGGTCTAAAACCTTCCCGGACACCTGATGTACCTGTGTGCCAAATTTCGTGATTGTAGCTGATATACTAGCAGAAGGACCCGGCTTTGCCCGGGTATATTTCATCTATTTCATTTAATGTTTGTGTGTGTGTTGTTAAAAGATATCGAGAGTGACATCCCTTTAACAGTGACCTCCACAGCAGCTAGGGTGGCCACTGTGTTCACCCCAGAAAGCTGGATGTCACTGGCCATGCCCACAAACATGAAGCCATGCCCCCGGTCTCCATGAAGCCACACCCTTAAACATGAAGCCTCATCCCGATCCCTATGAAGCCACCCCCCTAAAAATGAGGTCACGCCCCCTGGCTCATTGAAGACACAGAGGAGAAGCTGTCTGAGCGTGAGTTACTGAAAGGGTGGACATCCCTGCGTCTGTCCAGGCACTGCGCCAGATGGAGGACAGGGAGCCAGAAAACCAGACTGTCCAGCCTAAAACCGGACATCTGGCCACCCTAACATCAGCCTGCCCCTAGGGTGGCCAGAGGTCTGGTTTTAGGCTGGACAGTCCAGCCTTCAGGCTCCCTGTCCTCTGTCATGCGTAGGGCCTGGATGGACACAGGGATGTCCTTTTGAACAGCTCACTCTCAGACAGCAGCACTGTGCAGTCTGAGCATGAGCTGCAGGGAGGAAGTCACCTTCCCTCCCTGCCCTGCAGCTGACAGAAGTTGATTTTTACCTTCATTTTTTCAATCCCCGTCAGCTGCGGAGTGGAAGGGATGTAGCCTGACTGAGTCAGGGGCGTGACTTAGTGGGACCTGGGGGTGGGGCTTTTAAGTCCTTCTTTTGAGGGTGGCCTGAATTATAGGTCGATGCCATAGTAATTTAGGAGGAAACAGAGTGGGTAGCAGTGGAAAAAACATCTTTTACTACTACTGAACGGTAAATATGTGAAATTTACATTATCTGAGGTAGTAATTGATGAGGAATTAGTCTAAAACATAAGTTATAGCTATGGTAACCGGCTTACTCCTTTAACAGTGTCATCCACAGCGCTCTGCCCCTTTAAAGCAGACCTTCAGCAGTGAACTGGCTGGGTTGGTCTGGAAACATCTCCCATCATGGTGTGTGGAGACTAACTGCCTGTGAGCTTCTTTTGGCTAAGGGTCATGTGACCAGGCTTCTATTGGCTAATGCATTTTTTTGGGAATATCTCAGGACCGGTATGTCCTGGAGAGCTGAGACCCGTTCTAAAACCTTCCCGGACACCTGATGTACCTGTGTGCAAAAATTTCGTGATTGTAGCTGTGACGGTGCGGATTCCTTTAGCGGACATACATACATACACTCAGCTTTATACATTAGATATATCTACCGGTGTAAAGGAGAACTGCCCACGGCAACCAATCAAATTCCATCTTTTGTTTTCCAAAGGAGCTCTGAAAGATGAAAAGTGGAATCTGCTTGGTTTCTAATAGACAGTTTTCTTTACACCAGGGATCAGCAACCTCCGGCACTCCAGGTGTTGTGAAATTACATCTCCCATCATGCACACTTGGTTGGCTGTTCTCTGAGCTCCCACAGAAGTGAAAGGAGCTTGCTGGGAGTTGTAGTTTTACAACAGCTGGAGTGCCGAAGGTTGCTAATCCCTACTTTATGCCAATCTTTTTAAGAACCATTTCATGTCGGCAGATGTAGATATAATTTTTTTTCCACTAGCACCATTTGGAGGTACAAATTATTTATTGATTAACCATTAGCCGACTACACAAAGATTTTTGAATTTCCAGGTTGTCTGCATTTAACTCTGCAAAGATGTTTCTGAACAGCCTTGCAGAGATTGGAACTGTACATTAAAGGGGTTGTCTGGGTTCAGAGGTGAACCCGGACATACCCAGGATTTCACCCAGGCAGCCTGCCTGACAACAGCATCGGAGCATTTCATGATCCGATGCCCTCCCTTGCCCTGCGCTAGATCGCGCAGGGCAAGGGCTCTTTTGTTTATAAACACACACTGCCAAGCCCAGCAGTGAGTTCGGTGACATCACCGGCTCTGAAGGGCAGGCTTTAGAGCTGCCCTAGCAGCTTTACTGACTAGGACAGCGCTAAAGCCCACCCATCAGTCCTGGTAACATCACCGGGCTCACTGCTGGGCGGAAGCCTCTGCCTGGCAGAGCCCGGTTCGTCCCTGGAACTGGGCCAAATACCTTTGCCCTGCGCGATTTAGCGCAGGGCAAAGGAGAGCATCGGAGCATGTTTGCCGGATTGCGGCCGGATCTCCACCTGATAGTTAATGGGGCAGAGGGGCATTCTGGTTGCAAATACGAACGATCTCCAGCCACCGGTGTTGGTAAACTCCATTAGGTTTATTTCTTCTCCATTAAAAAACAGTTACAAAAATGGTAAGTACAGACAGGCCTGACGCGTTTCGGGTGCATCTTTTCAACACCCTTAGTCATAGAGTCCTTGTTGTTCGTATTTGTTGCTGAGTGAGTGCAGTCCTGCACTATCCGTGCCCCGGAGGTCCGAGCAGTAGCTGGCGTTTGTTACTGCATTCTGGTTGCATCCAACAGTGCCGGATCCAGAGAATTCTGGTAGGCTGCTCTCTGCCTGAACAGCCTGCTGGAATCCAGATGTGAAAGTAGCCTAACTCTCCATTTACTTTTGTGGGCACCATATTATGGTTCTGTATAACATAACTGTCACTGAACACACGTTTGGCTAACAACCATCTTGCCATTAGGCCCCATGCACACAACCAAATTTTTGGCCTGCATCAATCTGCAATTTTTTTAGCTGCGATGTGGGCCCGTTCATTTTAATGTGGCTGCAAAAAATGTGGACATATATCTGTTCTGCCGTCCCACAAAATTGATAGAATATGCATTATTCTAGTCTATTTTGTGGACAAAAATAGGCATTTTTTAAATAGGGCGGAATGGGAAAATCCCAGAATGCCTGAATGGAAAAATGTCAGTATATGTGTTTTGGATCTGCAATTTGCAGAGTATGCATGTTTATTTCAGTGGGGATCGTAACAGAAGATGCAACTACACTTTTTGGTGGTAACAGCTTATTTCCTGGGTAAGGCTATTTTCACAGCTGCAGCATGTATTCCAGAAGGCTGTTCAAGCAGAGAACAACTTGCCAGAATTCTCTGGATCCGACACTGTCAGATGTGAATGGCCTGACCGGCAAAAATGCAAAGAACTGGCCAGACACAAACCTTTGCAACTGCGGTTTGTGTCTGGTCGATTCCAGGCATTGACAGAGGACAGATCTCCATACCGCAGATGTGAAAGTAGCCTAAGTGCTCATGCAGACAAGTTTGCTATCTGTGGCATGAGAATGGGGCACGCACGCTCGTGTGCATGAGCCCTAAACAAAAGGATTTATCATGTCGAAGTCCAGTATGCCTGTTCCTCATTTTCAGGGCTCATGCACGTGGCCGTTGCCCGGCCCTGGCCGTATGGCGACCTGCGTACGGCGGGTCCGTAATACACGGGCACCGGCCATGTGCACCCCTCATCACGGATTGCGGACCCATTCACTTGAATGGGTCTGCAATCCCGGAAATGCGGAACGGAGGCACGGATCGGAACCCCACGGAAGCACTACAGAGTGCTTCCGTGGTGTTTCTGCCCGTGCCTCTGCACTGAAAAAAAGTAGTCCATGCGCTACTTTTTTGCGGTGCGGACCGTAGGAATGCAGCAGCCCCACGGTCAGTGCCCGTGCATTGCGGACCACAAATTGTGGTCCGCAGCACGGGGACACGTTTGCGTGCATGAGCCCTCACTGACACCTGCTAGATTGTCAGTTTAAACTAGGGGATAAAATATAGATAGAATATTTTCATAAATTAGTGTAGGGTATTTTTCTGTAGCTTTTATGTACAATACAAATAAAATGTTCATAAAAATAGTTGTTTTAAATATATTATATTAAAAACAGAGGTAATAAAAACAGAAATCATGATAAAAAGTACTGTCGAAAAGTACTGAAGATAGTCATCTTCAACTAAGAACTAAATATAAAAACTCACTTATTTTTATACGGTCTCATTCATGTAGCCACTTTGTCAACAAGGGATATATCAGGCCATGCTGCTTAAAATCTATTCCATGTCTCATATAACCTACAAATGCCGTACAGATTAAAGGTCATGCTAAAGGTCATACAGAATGCAATATTCATACTACTTCAGAATACTGAACACGCATATAGGCATATAGTATTCAGTGTACTGGTGGTGCTTTTAGAGCTAACAAAAGTCATATTTTGGGAAATTAACAAATGCTGTCCACACAGTAAGCTTACTATTTGGCTTCCAGTGTACTGAGTATACTTCCAGTATACTGAGTAATAAACCTCTAGGATCCCTGCTTGTGACTTTAAATCTGATATAGAGGGAGACAGGTAGCCACCAGTGAATTTCTTTCCCTGACTAACAGTGGCTGGGAAAAATCAATGGTTTACTCATTAGTCCTGTAGCGCTATTACATTGTCAGTGAAATAAATTCCATGGTGACATATTTTTTTTTACCTTTAAATCACAAAAAGCTATATGGACAGCTAAGGTTCTGTTCAGAATAACATTTATTCGGTTTTCTCTTTTTACGGAAAAGATATAAACTTTTCTGTTAACATCCTTACAGATTTCTTTTACTAATGGCAAATGTCACAATCAACCTATGTTCAATCAAGAAATGTTTAGTTCTTGTTTTTTTTTCATTTGGTGGGCAGAATAATATAGCCTGGTATGCTAAGACCACTGCAAACAGAAACCCCTGGAGGACTAGATGTCAGGACCAGATTAAGGCTACTTTCACATCTGCGGAAGTGATTCCAGCAGGCTGTGGTATGTGTCCGGTCGATTCTTGACATTTTTGCTGGATCAGGTGGCTGGATCTCCGTGCCGCAGATGTGAAAGTAGCCTAATGTTAGTGGAGGCCCAGATGCCACTTGACCCCTTATCTCAGTTCTCTCCATTGAAGTATAGGAGAGTTTAAAGTGGCTTTCCAGGATTTTACTACTGATGACCTATCCTAAGGATAGGTCATCACTATCTGATTGGTGGGGGTCCGACACCCGGGACCCCCGCCGATCAGCTGTTTGAGAAGGTACCAGCATGCCTGTGAGCACTGCTGCCTTCTCCCCACTCACTAAGCACAGCGCCGTACATTGTACAGCAGCTGTGCTTGGTATCACGGTCAGCCCCATTCACTTGAATGAGGCTGAGCCACTCGTAGGCAAACGTGACGGATGACCGTGACGTCATTGGCCTAGGAAAAGTTGAGATAAGGCTGCGGCACTCACGGGAGTGCCAGTGCCTTCTCAAACAGCTGATCAGCGGGGGTCCCGGGTTGTCACACCCCCACCGATCAGATACTGATGATAGGTCACCAGTAGTAAACTCCTGATAAACCTCTTTAATGACTGTACAGGATTAGAAACATGTTTGTTTTTTTACTCCCACAAACAGCAACACATTTGTCCATGGGTTGGTTCTGTTACTGCAGCTCAGTTACATTGAAGTAAATGGGACTGAGCTACAGGTCTTTGGAAAAAAGCATGTTTTTCTAATCTGGAACAACCTCTTTATGGAAAAAGCCAGGCCTGCTCTCTAAGGGCATGGTCACATGGCAGAAAATAACCGTCAGAAATCTGAGGCATTCAGTGGAGCTAATCCACATATAGACACCCTCTGTAGTTTCCACATGGAAACCAACCCAAGAAGGGACATGTCCCTTCTTGATGTTGTTTTGAAATCTGCAGTAAAAATCTTCAGCTGTATGTATGGGCAGCAAAGATTCCCATTGAGCAGGGGCATCACCAGGTGAAAACATACTGGGCTTGGGCCTCGAACATAATTGCCACCAATGGTGTTAAACGAATCAAAGTATCCAAAGTGGACTTTGTTCTGAATTTCAAGAAAAATTCCATTCACCAAGCTGAATTTCCTTGCATTTCGTGTTAACGATTCAGTTTTTCCTAAAATGGTGGCTAAAAAATAATTATACTCACCTCATCCAGTTAATCAAGGAGAAGCCATCCACACCCGTCTTGATTGAAGAAAACCCACCAAAGGACCTGCAGCGAGCGTGAGGATGTCATCACGTGATCACACTGGACATGTGCAGTGATATCATCAAGTGGATGAGGTGAGTATAATTTTTTTTTTAACCCCTGAGCAGCTGAATGTGAGGCATGGATGCCGCAATTAGCATTGAATGCAGCCTCTGAGGGGTTAAATGACAGGGATGGCGCCATTCCCCATCATTGCGCCTGCTCCAAACAATGGAAAGCAATTCATGACGAAGTAATCCATAACAAATCAAATTTCTTGTCAAAACTTGGCAAAGCTGGCGAATCGAATTTTTCAAAACTTTCTGATCTCTAGCCACCAAGTATACAACTGCATCCCCATCCTCAGTGCGGCGATACAGTTGAATTACTGTCGCAGGACGCCATTCACTCCCATAGGCCGGAAAGTGATGACATTCCAAGACTCAGGTTGCGTGATGACTTCACCGCAAGATGCTGGCAACTCAGGCCACGGGCCTGTGTCGCTGCTCCGAGTAGTGGTACTAGTGCAGAGTCTCTGCTTCTGCTACTGAAGCAGTGAATGTCTATGTACCGCTACACTTCTTGGTAGCGACAAATGAAAGTTGCTGCTCCTAAAGCTGAAGCAGAGCCTCTGCTTTTGCGCCGCTAAGCAGAGCAGCGGCGCAGGAACGGGATTGTCAGGGCTGGCCGTGATGTCCGGCCCTGTCAATCAAACATGAGACAGAGCATCCTCAGCTTCGGGACACTACGTTGCAGTTGTAGAACTTTGCTTGATGAGACAAATCGATTCATATGAATCAATTCGCTCATCTCTACATATATACTGTGTTATTACAGACTCTACAATTCTAGATTCCATTATACATACATTGTATAATAAGAGCGATTCTCCTAACCAATCATGATTAGAACAAATAATTACAAAATATTTCCTCTGTATTAATGCCAGCTTTAAAGAAGTTGTGCATGATTTTCTTTAATACAATATGTCTGTACCAGAATTATGTCACTGCTTTGAAGCTTGCTTTTATTTCCTCTACGTGTATACTGCATTGTTACTGATTTGTCTTTGTGACCTTGTCATACCCTGCTTGGATATGGGAAGGGCACATGCTGTGGGGAGTAGATCATTATTGTGATTGATTAGACTGTACATTATTCATTCACTTAGCAGGTATAAATATCCCTCTACCTCTTGATTTAGAGATTTGTAGCCATGCTGCATTGAAGACCAAGATAGGGGGAGAGGAAAGAGGGAGAGATAAAGAGACATTCAGTGAAAAGAGAGTGCTGGGAATGTAAGGGAGATAAGAGCAAGAGAGAAGGAGCAGAAAGATAAGTTAGAGAAGCCAGAAGAGAGACAGGGATGAGAGAGGGAGAGGAATGATGGGAGGACACTGAGAGAATAAGTACAGTATGGACAGAGAGGAAGGTGGGGCAATGTAGGGAAGAAATGATGTTCTAGGGAAGGAGGGAGTGAGAAGGAGGGAAGATACACTGCTTGACTGGGTAAAGAAAGCTGCTGCCTGCAGTCTGTTCCTGGGCAAGCTATGAGACTGCAAGACACACCATAGGCTGAGTTAAATCCAGGTTCTGCACAACTCAAAATCTTGATTGCTCAGTTGGAGGCTAAAGGCAGTCTGAAGAAGTAGGTGAGATGACATGATGGGCTAGGCTATGGAGAGGAGTCATCTAATATGTCTTGGAGGTTGCAGAACACAGAAGGGTTGGCTTAATGGTTGCAAAGGCACAAAGAGGGGTGAGAGGAAAGCAGTGTGTTTTCTGAATCCAAGCATCATGTCAGCCAGAATTGCCTTGGTGTGATGCTGCTGCTGCACAAAGAGACATGGAAACACGGGGCTTGGTCACTGCTGTTAGCCTGGCTCTCAGCCTTCTATCCCTGATCCTGCTGGTGATAGCTATCTTTACAGACCACTGGTATGAGACGGACACACGCAAACACAAGGAGATATGTGAGAGCCAGGGCAATTCAGACCCCACAGACCAGAAGAACAGACTCATGCCCCTCTATCAGCTGCCTTTTCGTGGAGATTCCTCCAAGAACCGCAAGATGGGTCTTCTATCCCCAGCCCCAGCTGGTGGGGTAAGAGAACCAGAGGATCTGCTAGAAAACTGGAGGTCTCTCTTGGGACTGGGGGTTCTGGAGTCAGATTGTGGACGCCCCCTCTTCTCTACCTACTCTGGACTGTGGAGGAAATGCTACATTATGGGCATCGACAATGACATTGACAATCTGATCCTGAAAGGTGGGCATGGTTACACAAGGTGGAATTATTTCGCAGGGGTTATACTTTAGATACCATGTGCTCTATATAGTTTTGGTATTTTAGTTGCATTCCAATAGCTATAGGGAGTCTTGTTCATGTGAAAAGTTTGTTTTTTATGAGTATTGTGACCCCATTATAGTTTATTGGGCAATTCATTTAACAAATGTAAGACATTAAAAGTAGTGTTTTAGTAGGGAAATGCCTCCTCACTTTATTGACCTTTATACAAGCAGTTACAATGGCAGAAATAATTTATGTTGTGTATATAGTTTACTGCATTGAAGTCTGTTGCAGAGCTTTCCTTCACCCAGGGCATGGGTTCAATTCACTGCCCTCATCCTTTATCTAAATACCCTGACCAGGGCAAAGTCACTTCTTGGTGCCCCCTGGCAACCAGTACTCCCTAGCTACACCACAGGTCTATGGATTAGGGTGTATTCACACATAACAATAAATACTGGCTATTAGAGATAACCTTGTGTGTAGATAGGTAAAATTACTGAATGCTTTATTTGACTTGTTCTGAACATAACTGTTGTTACAGTGATTGAAGAGTGTAAATGATGATAACACAAAACCAAAGCATTATGGAGTAGTAGAGTTTTTTCTGTCTTCCATAATAAATGTTCCCATTATAGTAAATAACTGTAAAAACAGAGTCAATTGTCCCATTTATCCAAATGAGCGTTTGATTAAGGTTAAAAATGGTAGGCGTCAACCTACGTACCTGGGCTCCTGTTTAGGGATGACATTGTCAGATTGTTGTACATTATAAAAGTACATAGGTGAATCTAAGTGCAAGAATTAGCTTTAAGGGTGATATCAGCTCTATACTCAATCAACAACTCAGTTGAGATACAGAAAATGATGCCATTTTAGAATTAAAATACAGGAAGGGGTGAAATGCAAGCTGTGTTTTTTTTTCTCAAAGGTTGCATTTATATTATATTTCTAGCCCAGGTCTTGTCAATAACAGGATCATTTACAATTATGAACAGCCAATTTCTGCTTGCTCTAGTGTCTCAATTTGAATTGCATAAGCATATTTTATACACTGATTAGTTATACACAAGGCCACGAAGACGAGTCAAAATGTACTGTATCTATGCTATTTACTCGTTTATTTTGTGTATATTTATGCTATTAATGTCTTTTATTGACCTGGCATTCTCTCCATCTCTGAATACACAACTCATAAAAACAATACTCAAGCAATCTGTTACTTCTCTAATTAAATTGAACTATCCTTAATTGACATAATCAGTACACTGGATTGGAGTGGATAATAACTTCTTGTTATAACATCTTGAATGCTTGCGGTTATTATGTCTGTGACATATTGTTCAAAAATAACCCTAAGCTTCAAATAAATTATGGGTCACTTGGACAGTTCAAATCTAGACAGAAACAGAATGTAACCCTAATTCTTATTCAGGATACTACATCTTGAATGCTATTAGGTTATTATGTCCGTGGCATAACTTTCAAACATAACCCCAAACTTCAAATACATTATGGGTCACAATGGACAGTTCAAATCTAGACAGAAATATGTAAAGTTATAATTGTGTGTATCTGTCTGTATAACTATTAACACATGATTATTTGATTGTTATAATTAGTGTCAGAAAACTATTTGGAGCCTAACAGATTGTGATGTATAATTGTTGCCTAGCTACACATCATAGATTTGTTTACCAGCCATCTGCAATTTATGTAATGCTAGTGCCTAGATGCTGATGCCAATAAATACTCATTGTAAGCGTACTCACACAGAATGCATCTTTGACACCCCAGAACATGAGTTAATGGACTATGCTCTGCACGCTACTGTAAACTGCAGCTGACACCCTTAGGAAATAGAGCAGATCATTATGAGAGATTGAAATAAACTAGAGGGAACCAAGGCATGTATTTCTTCTAGTCCAAAAGGAAGATGAATGACACTTGTTTGTTAGCAAATGTGCTTGAATTCCAGCAATTATCCCCAAAACACTTTGTGTGGCGAGGCCGCTAAAAATGGATGCGTTGGAAGGCAAGAATTGACCTATAAACCTCTTTACACAATTATACCTCAACTGTGTCACATCAATCTAATTTGCCCATCGTTAATGTATGTAATGAATAGTATAAGTCACAATAATTATATTCATAGCTCTTTAACCCCTTTCCGGTGGTAACATTAGCTGAAACCTTTACAATCTCACATAAATTAATTAGTGTACAGTTTCATTTTCGAAGCCCTCAGCTATGTCTGTATCTTACACATGAAAAGACTCCTTAGGAATAAACAGCGTTCAGCAGTTCTAGAGGTTGCTACAATGTCGAAACCGGCCGTCAGGATCCGACCTCATTTCCGATAGACACATAACATATGTGACATGTACTTTAAAATACATTTCATAATTATAATAGGCAAAACAATTACAAAGTAAATTATGTAGGTATGATATATTAACCTATTCAAATGCAATTTATGGTATAAGAAGATACAATTTCTACTATGTAGTCTTATTACGGTACATCACATACTGTAATCCATAGACAGATTTTTGGCGTTCAAAATTGATGTGCTTGCTGAACAGATGTATATGGGATGTATCAACATAATTGCTTAATGCCCTCCAAAAATGCCTAAACTGCATAAATATTGTCAGCAGTTTGCAACTTGGCAAGGGTTTGTATTAATTTTCTAACTGGAGGGGAGCAAACAGACTTGTCTTTGGAAACAGAGCATATATTTATCTTATTATGTATAAAAAATCCCTTAAATTACTAATATAGACAGAAAAATGGGTTGTAGATCAATTCCGTGCCTAATCATCCCTCTGTTTTTTCATTGCTGTCTAAACAGTAGGCGAGGCGACAGTTGAAGGACAAGTCGCTTTTTACAGAGGTTTGATATTGTAGACCAGAGAATGAGACAGGTCTCCTTCATTTTGAATGCTAAGACTTTGACCGCTAAATCAAAGCATTGTTGCGGCCCTTTGGCTCTCCTCGAAGAACGTAGAGTTGGCAACATACTATAGTTGCAACATACTGCCTATGGCTCGAATATAGCTTTGACAGGAGCTGAAGAGGCACAGTGCCCAGAAGAGTGCCGTAGCCCCATCGTTTTTTTTGCATTAGGCATCTTTGCGCTTGCATCCCAATCAATGACAACTTTTGACATGCCTCTAAAGATGCACATCTTGTCTCATGCTGCTGTTTGTTCTCCGTTCAGTTGCTTCCTTGGGCAATCTCTGATCCCTCCTTCTCCAGTTAATGACTTCCTCAATTGGTGACCATGCTGGGGGTAATGAATCAAATCTGCAACTCCAGAAACTTGAAGTGATTTTGCTTATTTTCTTGGTGGAATAGACATTTGTGCCAAATTTATGATGTGTTTGCACCATTTTTAGGGTGATTTTCACCATATAGGAAAAAGCACTAGCCTATGTAAGCTCATATGGTCCCAACCATAAGAGAGACAACTGCTTTTTCCTATAGTATGGAAACACCACCACCACTGATGGATTTCAAGGTGGTCTGTAACCATGGAAATGAGCAGTGTATAATGTGATGGAAAAAATGATTCAAGCCAGCAAAGGAAGCAATATGGAGAATGACAACACATTAGTCAGTTCCTTGTATTAACTTTCTCTCCATGATAAATGCCACTTGCTGAAGTGAGACAACCCAAATTGTGTCAAAATTCATATGTACAATTCTAGCACAAAGTAAACCACCTTAGCCTTGCAGTGCATGTGGGAAACGAATGACACATGGAGTGCAAAAAACAGATATGTGGATAATAGACCCTTCACTGACATTGAACCTCTGATCATCTTGTCACAGACATTGTCGCAAACATGGATTTGTGAATGAGACCTAAGTCCTCATTTACACATCTATGTCAGTGATGATGTCCGTGACAAAAGAGTCAGTGTTTTATCCGTAAAGATGTCTCTGAAGTGTCCATTGTTGGTCCGTGTGTCTGTTTTTCCCCCTCCGTGTACCATCTGTATTCTATGTGCACTGTTAGACTGAAAAGGGGTTTCCAGAACATCTCCTACCAATGGTCAGTGAAAAATGCCGACAGAACATGGATGCAATCTATTTTTACAGATGCATAGACTTGAATGGGCATGTTTGGTTCACATCACAGATCAGAAAAGTACTTGTCTCTGTGTGAATAACACGTGCGAATTTGTGAATAAACAAATTATAATCAATAGATAAGTGTGCAGTCCGTGGATAACGTATAATCCATGATTGTGATTCACTGATGTGTTAAAGAGGCCTTAATCCTGACAGGACTGGGAGATTGAGAGTCTCTGGTTACCCTGCCCACAGTGACTGCCAGTGTTTCCCCCTAGCAGTGTATATACACAGAAATCTGTCAATCATTGTGTGTGGGTGGGGTTTTGAGGACTCTCACTGTCTCTCCTAGGAGTCCTGTCAGGATTTACTCTACTTTTTATTCTAAAATCACACTTCAAATCATAAAAAGCTTTATAGCACACAGTTCAATTTTTTTTCCTTTTATTATATCCTGCTATCCTGCAGCAGAAATCACATGACAGGTTTGTTTCACGCAGAGAGACATAGGATAGCACTATAGCCACTGATCAAAATGATCAAAAAATATATCCCTCTTGTCCTTCCAAGGTAGGTAGGAAAGTAGTCTTAAAGTAAATTATTGTAATAATGATTGTAATAAGTAGTACACGATTTTAGTGACCTACATTCTGCAGACAGATGCAGGTCTCAGAGTTGGGACCCCCACCTGTCAGACATTTGTCCTCCAAACCCAAGAGAATTTATTCTTAAAGGGGTTATCTCATCTCAGATATTGATGGCATATAACTAGGAAATGAACAGAAAAAAGAAAGATGGGGCGGAGGTATGAAATGGAGCACTCCTCAATACTAAGCAAACTAATGTATTTTTATTATGCAAAAACATGAATTCAAGTAGACATTTAAAAACACATACATTGCATTTAACACACACACAAAAGGTGTGATGTAATGGGCACAACCTTTCTAAACAGCAACCCACAGAAAGTGCAAGTATTTCTAGGAGATGCCTTCAGTGTCAGGTGCTGGGACCAAACATGGAACCCTCCATTCACTGATATGGGAGTTCCAAAAATAGGCAAACACTGTGAACCACTACTACTCCTATCTGTGCCAACCCTGCCACTCTTCCCAACCTCGCCTACCCTCCGGGTTGCTGCACCTGTCCTCAGGATAGGTCATCAATATGAGATGGGCAGTCCGACTCCCTGCACCCCTGCTGATCAGCTGTTGCCTTGTAGCTCCAGCATCAGAGGTTGGCAATGGAACTACATAGATCTGTCCATTGTCTAGTAGACGGAGTCAGTAACAGTACCGCTACTCACATTTAAGTGAATGGTAGCAATGCTGCAGTTATCAGCTCTGTTCATTGCACAACAGGCAGTGCTGTGTATCTCTGTCGCAGACTTTCAATGCCGGAGCTGAAAGGTAATATATAATTGGGGGGAGTGTGAGGTGTCAGATATAGCTACTTTCATACTAGGGTTTCTATTTTCTGGTATTGAGATCCGTCATAGGGTCTTAATACCGAAAAAAAATGCTTCCGTTTTGTCCCTATTCATTGTCAATGGGGACAAAATGTAACTGAACAGAACGGAGTGCTCCAAAATGCATTACGTTCCATTCTCATACCGAAGAGCAAACTGCAGCATGCTGCGGTTTGCTTTCTGTCCTGAGATGTGGAGCAGCACGGATCCATTTTCTCTGACACAGTCTGCCACAAAAGAAAACGGATCCGTCCCCCATTAACTTTCAATGGAGTTCATGACAGATCCGTCTTGGCTATGGTAAAGATAATACAACCGCATCTGTTCATAACGGATGCAGATGGTTGTATTATCAGTAACGGAAGCGTTTTTGCTGAACCCTGCTGGATCCAGCAAAAACGCTAGTGTGAAAGTAGTCTAAGCTATCCATAGCAACAGTTTCTTGCTCCTGAAATTCTAATTAATGTAGAATTATTTTTGCAGTGATTTGATTTCTTTACATTGCTATTTTCACAGTTACATTTAATATAATACTCATGTTAATTCATACTATACCAAAAGAAAACAAAATAAATGTCAGAAACTAGTTATAAAAATGCACATTGCATTGATATGACTTACTCAAAATGTAATCTGCATATGCTCCCTAACAAGGCTTTTTATACTTTTAATCTGATGCTTCTATCCAGATGTTAGCATTATAAATACAGCAACATAATACCAGAATCGTCTGCGTAGAGAATTTGAATATACGGCCTGCTTAGTGTGAATACATTACAGAATGTCATGGGAATGTGCTTATAGACATTGGAAATCAAGTCACAAATACACAGGGAACCACTGGGGTTCACGTTTTGGCAATAAGATTTAAAATATGGGAAATTAGTAAACTGTAGTTAGCTATCTGCCACATTAAACATTCAGTATGGTTTTGTAATAATGAGCAAAACTATGAATATTTTTAAGGCATTTTAAAATTTCATAACAATTCTGTCAAGGCCATGGTATGCATGTAAAAGTGTTTATCTACATAATATCTATCTATCCATCCATCTATCTTTATTTCTCTATTATCTTCTTATCATCTATCATCTTATTGCAGTGAAGTGGACGGTAGAGGTCTGAAGGGGGTGTATACTGTATCTTACCCAGCTTCCAGTTTAGTTTGGTGCGGCAGCAGAAATCCAGAGATGTGTTTTGCTTCAGCAAGGCTTAACTTGCTGGAAATCATATGTTTAAGTTATTAGGCTGAATTTTTTGGAGTCTCTCAGTCTATACCTCTAGTCCATTACAGGTATTCCCCTGGCCTGAGGTGAGGCCATCTGCGATAATCACTGAGGGATAAAGCGATCCTCAGTGTGTGTGTGGGAGAAGTTGAGAGGAGAGGAGGAAGCCTGCAGAGGCTTCATGTGGTCCAAGCTAGGAGGGCTGGGGGGCCACAATTCTGTGTAAAGCCTGAGTTTGGGGGGCCCGGTGACGCTTGGAGAAGATGGAGCATCATGTGGTCAGAGTCGGGAGGACGGGTGGACCATATTCCCCCCAATGTATTGTGTGGTCACCGTCAGGAGGACTGGTGGACCGAGAGCCCAATAGGTTTCATTAGTCACAGCTAGGAAGCTGTCTAACCGTATGGCTGAAATGAAGCCGAATACCGCAGTGTGAAGACTGACCTAGAGGTGAACTATGGAAAACCTCTTTATAGTGAGCACCTAGCTGGGCAAGAATTTATTGTTTTGTGTTAATGTAACATGTGATGTGAAGCTGCAACTTTACCGTGCCAAGTGACGCCAAACTTGGGTGTTTGATGTGCTGTGTGACAAAAAAAAGCACAGTTTGAGCTTGAGAACCCCTGTTTGATGAGAAGTCTGTCATCGCCACCCCAGGCAGAGAGAGCGATCCTTACAATATCTATATGACTATCTATCTATTATTATATCTATCTAAAACCATGATTCCTAAAAATTTGTTTAAACTGTAAATAAAAACAATACAATGATTCTCAAATCTCATAGACTGATATTTTATTCACAATAGAACATAGAACACATATCAGATGTTGAAAGTGAGACATTTTGCCATTTCATGAAAAAAAATTAATTTCAACATATCTCAAAAAAATTAGGATTGGGGCAACAACAGGCTGGAAAAGTAAGTGATACTAATAAAAAAACAGCTGGAGGAGTGATATGCAACAACGTTAGGTGACTGGGTATAAAAAGAGCATGTTAAAGAGGCAGAGTCTGTCAGAAGCAAAGATGTGCAGAGGTTTACCAGTCTGCAAAAAACTGCTTCTAAAATTATGGAACAATTTCAGAAAAATGTTACTCAATGTAAAACTGGGAAGACTTTGAGGAATATCCCATCATCTACAGGACATCATCAAAGGTCGCACTCCATTAAAAAAAAAGCATGATTCTGTACTGGAAATCACTGTATGGGTTTAGGAAAACTCCCAGGAATCACTATCTACAAACAGAGTTTGCCATGCAATCAATAAATGCAAGCTAAAGCTATATCATGCAAAGAAGAAACCATATGTCAACACGATCCAGAAATGCTGAAGACTTCTCTAGGCCAAAGTGCATTTAAAATGAACTGAAGCAAAATGGAAAACTGTTCTGTGGTCAGAAGAATCAAAATATGAAATTCTTATTGGAAACCTCAAAGCCATGTCCTGCAGAATAAAGGGAAGAGAGACCATCCAGCTTGTTAATGCACAGATCAAAAGCCTGCATCTCTGATGGTATAGGGTTGCATCATGGTGTGGGTAGCTTATACATTTGAAAAGGCACTGTGAATGCGAAACAGTATACAGAGGTTTTAGAACAACATATGCTCCCATCCAGACAATGTCTCTTTCACGGAAGGTCTTGCATATTTCACTAACATAGTGCTAAACCACATACTGCATCCATCACAACAGAATGGCTTTGGGAGGGCCCCACAAATTTGGCCAACAATAGTCTAAAGTGGGGCCATAACCAACATCACACATTTCCTCTTCTGCATACAATCTGTTTCCCAAATTATACTTTCTTGCTACAGATTACTGTTTACCAAGTATTATTTGTGCATTTGCAATATGTGTATTTGCTATATCTAAGCTCCTTCTGGTGTAGCCATACTTGTAGGGCTTACTTGAAAAAGTCAGCATTTTCAGTGGGAGATTAACACCCGCACCCCCACTGATTAGCTGTTATGGACCAGTACAGCCCTGATGACTATGCAGTGTATGTAGCTGGAGGCAGACAGTGCCGTACAATATGTACTGGGGTACTGCAACTCAGCTCCCATTCATGTCATAGGTCAGAATAGGTAGTCAGTATCTGAAGCCTGGAGAACCTCTTTAACATGACGCCTTCAGAATGCACTTGGTGTTAGATTTACATTAACAATCACTACATTTCCACTTATAAAATGATCTGTCTATATGGAGCTGTCCGGCGTGAGAAAGTTTAATGCTTACTAGAAAATGATCTGTTCTGCAGGAAAATTAGTCACTTTGCTGCTCTACTGTGTGATATGATTCCTCAGTGAGGCATCACAGAAAATTAACCTAGAGCATCATTTTTAATTCATGTACTAAAATATACAATAGACCTGATAGCAATCAATTGAAAACAAAGTCATTAAATCATTATGAGTCAACCATGAGACACATTTCCATTAAAGACATATGGTGTATACAGGCCCAAATTATAAGAGGATAGGTCATCAATATCAGATCAGCGGGGGTCCGACACCTGGCACCCCCGCCTATCAGCTGTTTGAAGAGGAGGCGCGCGCCGTATCAGCGCTGCCTCCTCTTCACTGTTTACACGCTAGCCGTAACGGGGGTTGTGGTGAGTAGGTGTAATTACACCTCACTGCCCCATTCATTTCTATGGGAAGAATTGCTTACATAGACTTGTATGGGAGCGATTTTTCCCATAGAAATGAATGGGGCAGTTAGGTGTAATTACACCTACTCACCACTACCCCCGTGTCGGCCAGCATGTAAACAGTGAAGAGGAGGCAGCGCTGATACGGCGGGGGTGCCAGGTGTCGGACCCCCGCCGATCTGATATTGATGACCTATCCTGAGGTCATCTTATTCTGTATATACGTTTGTGGACCAGTCCTAATGTCCTCCATACTGGGTGTAATTCTCAGTACAGTATCTGCTCTTATTCTGTATATATGGACGATGCACTGTACCGCTTCTCTAGCCCTGTATACTGGGTGCAATTCTCAATATCTGCACTTATTTTGTGTTGCACAGTACCTCTTCTCTTGTTCTGTATACTGGGTGTAATTCTCAGTATCTGCACTTATTTTGGGTATCTTGTGTCATTCATAATTATTGGTTCAATTGGCCAGGAAAAAATTGAGTAGGATGTCTTTCCTGGACTAGCGTCTGGTCTTTGTATTTGTTTTAGTGATTGTACTTATTTTGGGGTCTGAGGTCTGTAGGGTTAGGGTAAATTTACTCTGGGTATTGTATCTGAATACCCTTTGGGGTTTGGAGTCTAAATTCATTTTATAGGGTTTGATACAGAAGTTGTGATCACTACTAAGTTAACAATGTTTGGGGTAAATCTAAATGGATGGCATAGTGCATTACCAAACACACAATCAAAAGTGCATCAAAATCTCCCTGGTGTAACTAGTGAAAAATAGTGAATGATGGTATGTATGCTGTCTATATGTGTGTTTGTATAAGTCGTGCACTATATGTGTGTGTATATGCTATATATGTGTCTATATGCTGTATATATATATATATATATATATATATATATATATACGCGCACACGTGCACTAGTGGCAGCACGGTTCCTGCAGGCTGTTCACCTGCTGGACACCCGTGCCACTAGTGTGAAAGTAGCCTAATATGGTTGAAAAAAGACATACGTCCATCAAGTTCAACCAAGGGATAGGTGGGGACGCGAATCCCAGTAGAAAATGAGACTCAGTTTTCTACACGTTTTCATAAGCGTTAATGTTGTTTACTTTTAAGAATTCATCTAAACCCTTTTTAAAACTGTCCACTGTTTCTGCTGTGACCACATCCTGAGGAAGTCTATTCCACAGATTCACAGTTCTTACAGTAAAGAAACTTTGGCGCTTCTGGAGACTGAACTTTTTCTTCTCCAGTCGGAGGCAGTACCCCCTTGTCTTTTGAGGGCATTTGCCATGGAACAGCTTTTCACCATATTTGTTGTAGGGCCATTTATATATTTGTATAGGTTAATCATGTCTCCCCTTCCACATCTCTTCTCAAGACTAAATAAATTCAATTCTTTTAATCCTCCTCTTTCCTCATAACTAAGACCTTCCATGCCCCTTATCAGTTTAGTCGCTCTCCTCTGTACTTTTTTCAGCTGCAGTGCATCCTTTCTGTGGACTGGTGCCCGGAACTAAACTGCATATTCCAGATGAGGCTGCACCAATGCTTTGTAAAGTGGTAATATTACATCCCTGCCCCATGAGTCCAAGCCTCGTTTAATGCATGACAGTATCCTGGTGGCCTTAGAAGCAGCTGATTGACATTGTATGCTGTTATTTAATCTACGATCTACAAGGACACCCACATCCTTCTCTATAAGTGACTCTCCCAGTGTTACCTCCCCTTTGGCATATGAACCACATAGATTATTACTACCAAGATGCGTAACTTTACATTTATCCACATTGAACCTCATTTGCTAAGTTGATGCCCAATCACTCAGAGTGTTCAAGTCAGCTTGTAGTTAATGGACATCTTCCATAGACTGTACAGTACTACATAGCTTAGTGTCATCTGCAAAAATAGAAATGGTGCTATTAATCCTGTCCTCGATATCACTAATAAATAAATTATATAACAGAGGACCCAGCACTGAACCTTGGGGCACACTACTTATAACCTGGGACCATTCTGAACAGGAATAATTGACTACAACTCTCTGGACACGGTCCTTCAGCCAGTTTTCAATCCAATTACAGACTATACTTTCCAAGACTATAGACCTTACTTTACCTATTAAACGTCTATGAAGGATAGTAGCAAAAGCCTTTGCAAAATCCATGGTGCGGTGATATTATATCATGAAAGTAGGGCATTTAAGTAGAAGCATGAATGGTGATTTCTTCATCTCAAACAATTTATTAAAACAAAAGCCAACAACAGTGGAGGATATACCCCCACAAAAAATGTCAAGTCGACTTATTGTCTGCTGAGGCATGGCACCCCAATGTTCTTGAAGGGCGGCCCTCAGGTCATTGAGGTTCTGGGACGCAGAGTTATGAGCCTCTACACGGCGACTGATCCCATAGTTTTTCAATGGGATTCAGGTCTGGAGAAAGTGCAGGCCACTCCATTTGAGGTACCCCAGTCTCCAGCAGATGTTCCCTAATGATGTGACCTCGATGGATTGTCGTCAATGAAGATGAAATTAGGCCTGTGTTGTTCATGCAGAGGCACAATGTCTTGATTAATGATGTTATTCAAGTAGTATGGGCTTGTCACTGTACCACTGACAAAGTTTAGGGCAATTCTTTGTTGACTAGACACACCTACACAGACTGTAACACCACCACCACCTAAGGCTCTTCTGGTGACAACAGTGGCTTATGCATCTGCTCAGCGTGAATCGACTTTTATCAATGAACAGCACTGAGGTCCATTGGTCCCTCATCCAGCATAGATGCTCCCTGGCCCATGCAAGATGATGAAGCCTGTGCCTGGTGGTGTGGTCAGGTACTCTTGCAGGTCATCTAGCATGCAGACCACGCTAATATAAATGGTTTTGAATGGTCTGATGGTCTCACCTCCCTTATCTGTGCCTGGAGTTGTATGGCATTCATCATACAGTTCCGGAGGGCATTATTCACAATGAAAAGGTCATCAATGTGGCATGTGGCCAAAGGACGTCCACTTCTATGCCTTTCTGTGACTCTTCTAGTCTCTCTGTATCTCTGTTGCAACCTGCTCATGACATTCTGTGACACTTAAAACTCAGTGGCCACTTCCGTCTGAGAACATCCTGCTTGAAGTCTCACAATGGCGAGGTACTGTTAATCAATTGTTAGGTGTTGTCTTGATCCATGATGTCAAAATGGGAACAGCATGTAAAGTGTGAAGATGTAGTTTCTGACCATTCGGAATCCATTTTGTTTCTGGCCTGGGAAACTTCGGGTTGTTTTAAGAAAATGGCCTGGGAAACTTAAGATAGTTTCAGGTTATTTTCAGAAAATGGCCTGAGAAACTTCAGGTTGTTTTGGGAAGATAGTTTCAGGTTGTTTTGAGAAGATGGCCTGAGAAACTTCAGGTTGTTTTGGGAAGATGGCCTGAGAAACTTCAGGTTGTTTTGGGATTCTGACTCGCTGCGGACCTGGGAACTGGCCGCTCCAGGGTCTGCGGTGAGAGCAGATGAACAACACGTACACAGTGACAATTATACAGCGCATGTGCTGGCTACGTTCCACTAGGGAATGGAGCTCTTTGTTTAATGGGTATATAGCTGTAACCCTTCAGAAAATAAGTCAGAAGCTCATCCTACGGGGGGACGCCTCATGTAGGGACCGGTGTTTTCCCGATCGAGACTCTGACTGCTTTCGCTGAAAGGGCTTCCCAGCTGATGTCGCTGTCAGATGATGATGACTCAATTGGTGATGTATGTACCTTCATTCTGGATGTAGTCAGGACTCCAGATGAAGTGTTGATATAATTGTGTATTATGTTCTTTATCCTTTGTGTATAAATAAGTGCAAAAGAAGGACATCATATCACTATATGTATACACTACTTATTATATTTAATAAAATCATATTATAAACCTTCCTTTGAAGTGTAGCTGTAGTTCAGTTAAGAGTCTCTCTTTAAAGAGTATCCGAACCTGAAGTCTTGCTCTTATCAGCAAAACAGCATGATGAGGAGGACTCTTTAAATAACAATTCTAATCCAGGGAATTTATTGGGTGATTTATGGCTCAAACACCTGTTGTGAATTTTGCCATTAAGCTCCTTGCTAGAGAACAGCAAGTTGTGCAATAAGTACTGAAACAATGAACAGTTGGACATGTGCATTCAGAAGTTTAGAGAATGTCACATTAAATGTCACATTAAGTTCACCTGTAAAGGTTAGAGTGCATTTTAGGTTCATCCTGGAATTTCACTCACAAGCCAAATATCCCTAACTTTTTGTAAGCAGCGTATATTAAACCTTTTCTGATGCTGCTACTGTATTTTATATTTTTTAAATTTTTTTATTTTTACTCCTTGCCTTCCAAGAACTATAACTTTTTGATTTTTCTATTCACATAGCCATATAAGGGTTTTTTGTACAAGTTTTGGGACAAGTTGTTCTTTCCAATAGCACCATTTAACATTGCAAGCAACATAATGGGAAGCTGAAAGCAAATTCTAAATGGGGTGGAATTGAGGAAAAAAACCCTTTTTTACAAAATTACCTATGCGGTAAAACTAACATGTTAACGTCATTCTATGGGTCAGTATGATTACAGTGATACCATTTTTATGGTTTGCCTTGTGTTTTGATACTTAAATTAAAATATATTTGTTGTCATATTCTGAGCCCTATAGTTTTTTTTAATATTTATGTCTATGAAGCTGTGTGAGGGCTTATTTTTTGCAGGGCGATCTGCAGTTTTTATTGAGACCATTTTGGAGTGTGTGTTGGCAGTCACTTCTTGATCACTTTTTATTAATTTTTTGGAAGATGAAGTGAACAAAAAATGGGGAATCAGGTATTTCAATTTATTCATTATGCAGTTCACTGTACAGGATAAATACATTTATATTTTAATAGAATGGATGTTTGCTAGGGGGTTTTCTCACTTCAGCAAGTAGCATTTATCATGTAGAGAAAGTACAGAGAAATACAAACCACTTAAACTAATGTATTGTGATTGTTCATATTGCTTCCTTCATGGCTGGATTAATTTTTCCATTACATTATACATTGCTCTTTTCCATGATTATGACCACCCAGCAATTCATCAGCGGTGGCAGTGCTTGCACACTATAGGAAAAAGTGCTACACATAGGCTTGTGCTTTTTCCTATAGTATGCAAGCAAGGCCAATGCTGCTGGATTATAGGATGGTTGTAACCATGGAAACGAGCAATGTATATCGTGATGGAAGAATTAATCCAGCCAGCAAAGAAAGCAACATGTTAAGACCTCAGAGCCTTCAGCAGCCCGAGGCTGCCATAGCAACCGAATGGGTGCATCTGAGGGATTAAAAGTCCATGATTGATATTATCAATTATCATGGCCTCTGCCACAATTGTCTGCTGTGTAAAACAGCAGTCACTCAGTGGCTATTGTGCTAGCTCAGCACCTAAGCAGGCTCCATCTTTAAAGACCCGACATCCATTGTACATATAGGAAGGGTTTTAAAAACATTATTTTATGGAATAAAAAAAATAATAATAGGTATGCCTTCAAAATATAACTCAACTGATTAAAGTGTTTCTAAGTATGACTGACAGGATGTCTAAACTAGAGATGCACTCATGTACATGCCGGAAAGCAAGGTTCCCTACTTAAACACTTGCTGGTCTTGCTGCTATCCTTCATTTTGACACTGCCATTGGAAAGGAAGTATAAACAGTGAAGACAATACCCAAGTCTCAATATAAAGTGGGGGGAAAAGTATTTAGCCAGCTACCAATTGTGCAAGTTCTCCCACTTAAAAAGATGACAGAGGCCTATAACTGACATCATAGGTAGACCTCAACTATGAGAGACAAAATGAGAAAACAAATCCAGAAAATCACATTGTCTGATTTTTAAAGAATTTATTTGCAAATTATGGTGGAAAATAAATATTTGGTCACCTACAAACAAGCAAGATTTCTGGCTCTCACAGACCTGTAACATCTTCTTTAAGAGGCTCCTCTGTCCTCCACTCATTACCTGTAGTAATGGCACCTGTTTGAACTTGTTATCAGTATAAAAGACACCTGTCCACAACCTCAAACAGTCACACTCCAAACTCCACTATGGTGAAGACCAAAGAGCTGTCGAAGGACACCAGAAACAAAATTGTAGACCTGCACCAGGCTGGGAAGACTGAATCTGCAATAGGCAAGCAGCTTGGTGTGAAGAAATCAACTGTGGGAGCAATAATTAGAAAATGGAAGACATACAAGACCACTGATAATCTTCCTCGATCAGGGGCTCCACGCAAGATCTCACCCCATGGGGTCAAAATGATCACAAGAACTGTGAGCAAAAAACCCAAAACCACACGGGGGGACTTAGTGAATGACCTTCAGAAAGCTGGGACCAACGTAACAAAGGCTACTGCCAGTAACAGACTACGCCGCCAGGGACTCAGATCCTGCAATACCAGACGTGTCCCCCTGCTTAAGCCAGTACATATCCAGGCCTGTCTGAAGTTTTCTAGAGAGCATTTGGATGTTCCAGAAGAGTACTGGGAGAATGTCCCATTTTGGAAACTACACCCTTCAAAGAATATATTAATAATATAAGTAATATTATTATTACTTTGACCCCCTAACCGTTTTACGGAATTTGGAAACACTTGGCTGTGAAAAGTTTCATTTCGTCCAATAAAATGTTGCTTTAGCCCCAAATTTTTTATTTTCACAAGGGCTAACAGGAGAAAAAGCACCCCATAGTTTATTCCCCATTTGCTCCTGAATACGGCAACACCCCATATGTGGTAAACTGCTGTGGGAACCCATGGCAGGACTCAGAACGGAAGGAGCGCCATATGGATTTTGCAGCACAGATTTTGATGGATTGGTTTACGGGTGCCATTGGGTTTTATTTTTTGAGTTATTGTCTTATGTGGTGTCTCATTTTTTGCGGCATGAGGTGACCGTTTCATTGGTACCATTTCGTGGTACACAAGACTTTTTGATCGCTTGGTGTTACACTTTTTGTGAGTCAAAGTGAAAAAAATGGCTGTTTTGGCATAATTTTTACAAATTTTTTGACAGCATTCACCTTAAGGGGCAAATGATGTGATATTTTTATAGAGCAGGTTGTTATGGATGTGGTGATACATCTATTAATATGTCTATTATTTTTATTTTTGTTAAGTTTTACACAGTAAATTAATTTTTGAGCAGAATTAAATTTTGTTTTTGTGTTGCCATTTTCTAACTGATCTATTTTTTTTTTATTTTTCTGCCGATTGTTTTAGGTAGGGTCTCATTTTTTTGCGGAATGAGATGGCGGTTTGATTGGTACCATTTTGGGGTACATAAGCCTTTTTGATCGAGTGGTATTACACTTTTTGTGCGGCAAGTTGACAAAAAAGGGCTGTTTTGTCATAGTTTTAAAAAATGTTTTTTACAGCGTTCACCTGAGGGGGAATATAATGTGTTATTTTAATAGAGCAGATTGTTATGGACGCGGTAATACCCAAAATGTCTAACATTTTTATTTTTGTTAAGTTTTACACATTAGGTGCATTTTTGAACAGAATTAAATCTTGTTTTTGTGTTGCCATTTTCTAACTGCCCTATTTTTTTGGGGGGTACATACGCCTTTTTGATTGCGTGGTATTACACTTTATGTGAGGCAAGAGGAAAAAAGGTGGCTGTTTTGCCATAGTTTTTTTTAAATTTTTTTTTATCATAATCAATATCAGAAATTTTTATTTACTTAAGGAATACTGTTAGTGATTTCTTCCCACTCCTCCTCCTGATGGTTAAATACCTTTAAAGGGTCACTAAGGTTTCAGGAAAGTTTTAATATGTCATAGCCATATATCAAACATTTTGTTTGGTGTCTGAATGCTGAGACCCCCACCTATTACTAGAATGAGGAAAGTGAAGCACTCCCATATCACACTCTCTCTTCTCATGGCAGGGTATGGAATCGAGGCGGTCTGTACACATTATATTGAGTTCATATCACTTACTCTCTTGCAGCGAGGAAAGAGTGTCATGGATCAAAACTTCTGATATGTCTCTTTGGCATATAAAAAGGTTTCTGAAAACTCAGTGACCCTTTAACATGTACTGGCAGACCCAGGACCTCAAAAGTTAGTCCACCTATTAGCTCTATCGAATAGTTTATAGGTATATGTAATCTGTATAAATAGTGATTTTAAACCATGTCCTTTTCGCTAAGCCACACCCTATTCATTTAAGCCCCATCATTGTCTATTGAGATGCAAAGGGTATCTAAAACACATAATAAACCTGTCCCAAGACATCATTCTGGCTAATTTAGCTTAGTACATCTACCCAATTTGTTACATATTTTGCAGTTTTCTGGCACAAATTATTATAAATGTGTCAGGCTAAGGAAACCCCTTGCATATATGCTTCTCAAAATGAGCAAATGCTACTCTTTATTTTGAGAAGTCTTGCCGTTTGATTTTAAAGGGTTTGTCACTGAAATTTTTCCTGCCAGTTAAAACCAGATAGCGGCACTATTTTCTAATCTGATTGCAGATTTTGTTAAATTCTATCACCTGAACATGATTATGGAGGCTGCCATCTTGCCTGAGCTGTTGTTAACGGCATTTAGAGATATGCTTTATAGCGGACACAATGGATAGGAGCTGAGTCTGTCTCATTGACTTTTATGGGGGAGTTTTCTAGGCATGCTTTGTGACCTGTGAAAAGGTCATGAGGGAGTAGATAAGCCATAATAGCACTTATGTTCAATGGCGGATCCCCTATATACAAGTATCTGTCATTCTAATCCTGCGTGTAATAATGAGATAACTGCAGCAAAGTGATCTTTACACCATGTTTAACATAAAAATATGATTTAAAGGGAACCTGTCATCTCCGAAACACCCCCTGAACTAGAGTGAGCGGTGTATAGTGTAAGTGATGCTGAATCCGAATATGTAAGTTTTATCTTCGTACTCACTTGCATTCTGACGCTGTGCTCTGACAAACCTGCAGTAAAATGCACTCACTGGACTCCAGTGCTCACTCACATAATGGAGAGGACTCAAAGAAGAGTCCAGTGAGTGCATTTTACTGCAAGTTTGTGGGAGCACAGCGTCGGAATGGAAGTGAGTATGAAGATAAAACTTACATATTCTGATTCAGCACCACTTACACTATACAACACTTACTCTAGTTCAGGGGATGTTTCGGAGATGACAGGTTCCCTTTAAACATTAGGTCCTTTTCTGATGACACATTCTTTTTAAGAAAAGTGAAATAAAAACAATTATTATTGACCAAGTTAATTTTACCATCCACTATGGAACCTAATCTTAATTTTACCGATTGTATGCTCTGACATTTTATACCCAAGAGAATTACCGTATTTTTCGCTTTATAAGACACACCTGATTATAAGACGCACCCCAGATTTTAGAGTAGAAAAATAAGAAAAAAATATTTTTCATCACACCTCATATCAGACCCCCCATAAATTTCAGGACATAACATCAGATTCCCATATCAGCCCTCCATGTCAGAACCCCATCAGCCCTCCATGTCAGACCCCCCATCAGCCCACTGTGCCGCCATCAGACCTCAGATCAGCCCACTGTGCCCCCATATCAGCCCACTCTGCCCCCATATCACCCCACTGTGCCCCCATATCAGCCCACTCTGCCCCCCTTCTTCTGTCGGCGTACAGAGTCAGGACGTAGTGCGCGCACTATGACCTGACGCTGGACGCAGTCAGGTGACAGTGCAGCGCCGACAGAAGAAGACAGAGGAGCGCCGGACCGGGAGCGGAGCTGTGATGCAGGAGAGGTGAGAGACTTTTTTATTTCATTGTTATGTGGCTGGGTGGGCTGATCTGAGGTCTGATGGGGGTCCCAGCACCTACTACACACTAGTATTCGCTTTATAAGACGCAAGGCAATTTTCCCCCTATTTTTTGGGGGAAAAAAGGGTGTCTTATAAAGCGAAAAATACGGTAAGTATGATTCAGTTAGAGGACCATTATTTTCTTTGCTCTGTTTACTTACCAAGAAAATCTAATTAATAATATACCTTTTAGCTCTAGTGAGATATCTTACACAAGTTGCGTTATAAGACATCTTCCAGTGCCAGAAGGTGTCTAGTAGAATAACATGGCTTGGAAAGTGTGATATTGATGTTTCCACACTAATTAAATGCTTTGGCTTGAAATACTACTCACATCAGAAGTGCTTTGTTTCTTGTTATCACACATTTGTATTTTTTACTCATCGCAGTTTCTAAGAGGACCACAGATGTGATATGTCTAAGAGCACGTAAAGATGCAGGGAAGTGACAATTTGTTTACTTCTTCCCAATTTTACTGACTAGATGATTAGTCAGTAAAAGTTTCTTTTCAGGCCTTTTTCAAACATCAGTGAATCACAGACATGTGATTTTTGTGTGGTCTCCACGGACCGCTCATGCATCCCTTGATTTTAATGTGTGTATTCACACATATGTGGTTTTTCACAGACCATGGGTCTATGGTGACACCATGGAAGAATGAGATATTTTTGTCCGTGATTACAGATTTCTAACACACACTATAGTCTATTGGTCTGTGAAAACCATGAACACAATCAGGGGTGTAGCTATCGGGGAAGCAGGGGAAGCCACTGCTTCGGGGCCCAAGGGCAGAAGGGGCCCGGGAGCAGTAGCAGCATACATCATACAGAGGCCTTACAAGCTCCTGTGCTGCGGAGCTTCAGACACGCCCCCTCTTCACTCCAGCAGAGCGGGACCTGGCTTACCAGCTGTAGACACGCCCCCTCTACACAGGACATGCTGCTGGAGGAGGAAAGAGATGGCAGGGCTGGAGAAGAAGTGTGTGGAGAGGCAGACAGTGGGTGAGTGAATCTGCTGTGTGGGACAGAAGGGGTAATAACAGGGAAGTGTTCAAGCTGCTGCTGGGGGCTGTAGTATACCAGCAGCTTCATGCTATTCAGTTGTTTGACTGCCTCATAAAGCAGTCTGCCTTCATGACACCTGCCCCCCCCCATATCCTTTCCTTCTCTTATCTCATCCTCATGGAGCCCCTTCTGTCTCCTGTCCTCCCTCATTTATCCAGAGCTCCTGTTCCACCTTCCTTTCACCTATTGCTGCACAGACCTCCAGCCCCTACTTCTAGTATGAATCCCCCTCAGAGCCCCTTTCACCTACTTGCTGTGTCCACCCCTCCCATCCATCCAGGGCCCCTGGGCCCTGTCTCACACCTCTGCCTCTCATTATGGTGGTGTCCTTCTAATGTCTCAGGGTCATGTGACTGTGCCCCCCACCCCGTACTTTGCTCCCTTATACCCTGCATTGTGCCCTCTTACCATACCCTGTACTGTGCTTCTAGTCATTCCGTGTACTGTGCCCTGTTATACCCTTTTATTCGGTCACTGTATGGAGGTGTTATCTAGTGTATGGCGGTGTTAGCCAGTTCCTGTATGACAGTGCTATCCGGTGACTGTACGGTGGTGTTATCCAGTCACTGTATGGAAATATCCGGTGACTGTATGGTGGTGTTATCCAGTCACTGTATGGAGATATCCGGTGACTGTATGGTGGTGTTATCCAGTCACTGTATGGAGATATCCGGTGACTGTATGGTGGTGTTATGCAGTCACTGTATGGAGGTATCCGGTGACTGTATGGTGGTGTTATGCAGTCACTGTATGGAGATATCCGGTGACTGTATGGTGGTGTTATCCAATTACTGTATGGAGGTATCCGGTGACTGTATGGTGGTGTTATCCAGTCACTGTATGGAGATATCCGGTGACTGTATGGTGGTGTTATGCAATCACTTTATGGCAGTGTTTTCCAGTGACTGTATGGTGTTGTTATCCAATTACTGTATGGCGGTTTTATCCAATCACTGTATGGAAGTATCCAGTCACTGTATGATGGTGTTATCCAATAACTGTATGGCAATAACTATAACCCCTTTCCTGCCCACTCCACCTTTTTTAGACCTGGCACGAGTGGGGAAAAGTTGCAGATTGCGGTGCAAAGGACCTGTGCGCCAAAATCTGTGTCAGAAATACGCTTAATATAGGTATATTTCTGTTTTAATAAATGACCCCCTAATTGTCTTATGATTCCAGGGTAGGGCTAATCTCTTTATAGTATATAGATCCCGGTATATTACACTGTGCCCTGTATTTCCCAATAAATAAATGATCCTTGGGAAACGCAGCCCTAACCCCTGACCACCAGGACTGGGCTGTGCTCTGTCAGAACATGGCAGCCTCCCCTCTCTGCTCCGCTGTGTCCTGCTGATTATTCTGGCACTAAGGCTGGGTTCACATCACATTTCTCCCATCTGTTTAATGTATACAAAAAATGTATACATTAAGAGATGCCTCAGACTGATCCATACGGTGGCGTCCGTTCACCATACAGTTCCATTGTAAAACAACATATATGTTAACATATGCATTTTTTGTACTGGACTCTGCAGGATACAAAAACGTGGTGTGCTGCATATTTGTATATGGTACCTTTTTATCAATATCACGGATAGGAAAAACGTGATGTGAACACACTGTTACATATGAACAAATGCGATGCCAGGAGGGTCATGGGGGGGGGGGCCCGCACAAAAATTTGCTGTGGGGCCCAGTCAGTTCTAGCTACGCCACTGAACACAATACAGATGTCCTTGGTGTTTGATTCGTGGTTTTCACGTTTCATTGGAAGGAGATGTTCCGGAAATTTTCAGCCTACCTGTGGAATATGGATGACACACAAAGTGCAAAAAACAGTCTCACAGACCATTCTTTATATAGTCCCAACATATTCACCAGCAGTGTATTTGGCTAGATTTTGTGCATGCATATGGAATAAGAGAAAAAAGAAGACAGGTAGAAGATGGGATGTTGATAAATCTTACAAGAACAGGCTATGTAAGTGAGTATACCAAGTACTATACTCGCTTACATAACTGGTTCTCATGAGATTTACCAAATCTCACAAGGACAGCTTGTCTATTTCCTGGGTATAAAGCAGTCCGCAGTGATTGGACAGCCTCACAGCCAGGGAGAAGGAGATGCCCGCTGAGAAGAGCAGAGGTCTCTTCCTCCCTGTACTTATGGTAGTAATTAGCATATTAGGCTAGAGACTAATAAAAAAAAAAAAAAAAAAGCAATCGCAATGACATCTGCTCAAGGCGGACAACAGTATAAGGTATTCATTTTAGAAAAAAATCCGGTGACAGTTCTTCTTTAAAGAGGACCTTTCACCACCCCTGACATGTTTGTTTTAATAGCTGCATGCATTCCCCACGTACAAACAATTCTGGAACATCTATTCTTATGTCTGTATGTTGTGCCATTCCTTTATTATTTGCACTAGAAGTTATGAATGAATTGCTATTTGTCTTCAGTAAAGGAACAGAGGGGAGGTAACAGTTGGGGGCGTGTACCAGCACAGTCTGAACATGGCAGCACTGATTGGCTAGAGTCAGTCTGTGTAGGTACACACCCCCAACTGGTCACCTCCCCTCTGTTCCCTTACTGAAGGCAAATAGCAATTCATTCATAACTTCTAGTGCAAATAATAAAGGAATGGCACAACATACAGACATAAGAATAGATGTTCCAGAATTGTTTGTACGTGGGGAATGCATGCAGCTATTAAAACAGGCATGTCAGGAGTGGTGAAAGGTCCTCTTTAAGCCATACCACCTTCCCCACTAAGCCACAACCCTTTTCTAGTAAGCCATATTTTGCTAAGTGTAGTGGATTTTTTCAAACTAGATCTGCCAATTCCCAAATTGTGCCTATTTCTACCAAATTATGTCACAAGATAGTAAATATGGGTCACTGTTTCATTCTATGCAGCTCTGCTAGTCATCAGCATTCGGAAACAGTGCCTCCTCCATCCCCCATGACAATGAGAAACTGCTTTATGAATATATTGTGTACAGGCAGAAAACCATCAGTCATTGTCAGATGGATCTGTAGCTCATGAATACTATAGGCTACACAGCGTGCACTCATTATTGAGTAGACTAACAGCACTGCAAATAAAAGTGACTGGGGGACTTTTATCAAAACTAATCTGTAGAAAAACTGGCTTAGTACCCATAGCAGCCATCAGATTCCACCTTTCATTTTTCAGATCTTCTATGGAAAATGAAAGGTGGAATCTGATTGGTTGCTATGGGCAACTAAGACAGTTTTCTTTTACACCGCTTTTGATAAATCTCCCTCAGTGTTTTTATTAAAAGTACAATCATATTCCAGATTCTCTTAAACCCCTTTCAGCAAAAGCCAATTTGGACCCAATGCCGAAGTCCCATTTTTATAAATTTGACATGTGTCACTTTATGTGGTAACAATTTTAGAACTCTTTTACATATCCAAGCAATCTAAAGAAATTTTTTTCATGTCACATCGTACTTCATGTAAGTGTTAAATTTGCATTGATATGTTATATATTTATTTATAAAAAAATCTGAAATTTACCAAAAATATGGAAAAAATTGTATTTTTTAAATTTTCATTTCTCTGCTTTTAAGACAGCTAGTGATGGCTCACAAAATAGTTATTAATTAACATAAGCATCATTTTGTAAATTACATTTTATACTTTTTTGGACGTTAGATGGCTTACAATTTTAGAAGCAATTTTTAACATTTTCAAGAAAAGTTCCAAAACATACTTTAAGGACTAATTCAGTTCTGAAGTGACTTTGAGGGGCTGCACCCTTCAAATTATTCAAATATTATTTTACAGTTAACCCTTTAGATGTTCCACAAAAATTGAAGGAAAATGGTGATGACTCGAGGGTCCCTTTTTTGCAGATTTTCCATTGTAATTACCGTATTTTTCGCTTTATAAGACGCACTTTTTTTCCCCCAAAAGTAGGGGGAAAATTGCAGTGCGTCTTATAAAACGAATACAAGTGAACGCTTCCATTATGGAAGCGCTCACTTGTATGTTTTAGCTGCCGGGGGGCCGGGACCCCCCCATCAGTCCTCAGATCAGCCCAGCGTGCCCCATAACAATAAAAAAAAAAACTTCACTTACCTGTCCAGAGCCGCGGCTCCGCTCCGGGTCCGGCGCTTCTTAGGCTTCCCGGCCCGGCGCTGCACTGTCCTGAACGCGTACAGCGTCAGGACGTAGTGCACGCACTATGACCTGACGCTGCACGCAGTCAGGTGACAGTGCAGCGCCGGGCGGGGAAGCCTAAGAAGCGCCGGACCCGGAGCGGAGCCACGGCTCTGGACAGGTAAGTGAAGTTTTTTTTTTTATTGTTATGCGGCACGCTGGGCTGATCTGAGGTCTGATGGGGGAACAGAGTGGTCTAATGGGGGCACTGTGAGCTGGTCTGAGGTCTGATGGGGGCACAGAGTGGTCTAATGGGGGCACTGTGAGCTGGTCTGAGGTCTGATGGGGGCACAGAGTGGTCTAATGGGGGCACTGTTAGCTGGTCTGATGGGGGCACAGAGTGGTCTCATGGGGGCACTGTGAGCTGGTCTGAGGTCTGATGGGGGCACAGAGTGGTCTAATGGGGGCACTGTTAGCTGGTCTGATGGGGGCACAGAGTGGTCTAATGGGGCACTGTGAGCTGGTCTGAGGTCTGATGGGGGCACGGAGTGGTCTCATGGGGGCACTGTGAGCTGGTCTGAGGTCTGATGGAGGCACAGAGTGGTCTAATGGGGGCACTGTGAGCTGGTCTGAGGTCTGATGGGGGCACAGAGTGGTCTAATGGGGGCACTGTTAGCTGGTCTGATGGGGGCACAGAGTGGTCTAATGGGGGCACTGTGAGCTGGTCTGAGGTCTGATGGGGGCACAGAGTGGTCTAATGGGGGCACTGTGAGCTGGTCTGAGGTCTGATGGGGGCACAGAGTGGTCTCATGGGGGCACTGTGGGCTGTTCTGAGGTCTGATGGGGGCACAGAGTGGTCTCATGGGGGCACTGTGGGCTGTTCTGAGGTCTGATGGGGCACTGTGGGCTGATCTGAGGTCTGATGGGGGAACGCTGGGCTGATCTGAGGTCTGATGGGGGAACGCTGGGCTGTTCTGAGGTATGATGGGGGCTTGATGTGATGTCCTGAAATTTATGGGGGGTCAGATATGAGGTCTGATGAAAAATATTTTTTTCTTATTTTCCTACTCTAAAATCTGGGGTGCGTCTTATCTTCGGGTGCGTCTTATAAAGCGAAAAATACGGTAATTTGTTCCTGTAACTAGTTGACAATTGCAGAGGCTCTGAGGTGAATCCAAAAAAGAAACCACATGAAGTGGCCCCATTTTGGAGACTGCACCCTCAAGGAATTAATCTAGGGGTATAGGAAGAATGTTTAGTTCATGAGGTAACACCCTTCCTAGTATTCATATAGGGGTATTATGATAATTTATAGTGAGGTGACTGAGGGAAACCTGGAAATCCTGCTCTGGGTGGAGGGGGAATGGCAGGTCCCATACCAGCCTACCCACCATTCCTTAAAATATAGCCCCAAAACAAGCTTATCAAAAGCCTCAGCAACAACAACAAAAAAAAAGCTGAGGCAAATCATGTCTCATATATTCCGTCCTCTCAACCAGCTTTTCAAGCAAGGTCTAGTACTTTCCAGTTGTTGACAATATACAGAGCATTGTAGGAATATTTGGGACTTTGCTTTGAGGGTTGCACTAATATTATAATTTGGGATTTATGGGGTTGGTCAGTTAAATAAAAAAAAAATGGCCAGTATGTGTGACAGAAGGGATGGCTATAGAGTAAAAAAATAATCTAAGGAAGTACTATAAATTTTGAACAGTCTTTAGTGCAGAGGCCAGATTTTGTGGGACATGTTTCACATTGGTGGATTGTGTCCTTTCTAATTCTACATTTGGGCACACACAACATTTTTTGGGGGGCCTCGGTTTTTTCACTGGGGAGGAAATGTTGGTCAGGAATTATCCTGCCAACATCACGGCCAGTTGCACTATTCTCCTCACCCTGGTCAGTAAATGTCAGGGTTTTAATATGTTTTTCCTGAAAATGCAGGAAAGTATCCTTACTGCCAGCATATCTGTACAGCACAAAGGCATTGTACAGCAAGTTTGGTTCGATGGACAGCCAGCTTCTTGTGCTATGCTTTAGTTTTGCGCATGGCGATGTATGGCTTGATGGCCTGATCTGAAAGGTCCAGGCCGCCTATGAATGTATTATACTCTTGTATGCACACAGGTTTGGTGGCTAGGGTGGTGGACCCATGTACAGGGACAAGGGTGCTCCTGCCATCATGGTTTGTGGTTCAGATCAGAACATGTGATGTCACAAGCAGCAGTTGTTCACTGCTCTCTCCCACTCAAATTGATTGTCCCAGCAACATTTTGGAGAGGCCACTAATTCTTACGAAAGTATCAGTTGGGTGCCTAAGGTGTTTGGTATCCAAAGTAGGTCTTTTCCCTGGCAACCAGCCCCCCCGATACTTTAAAACACTTTTCTCCTCACAGTAGTTATGCCCACAGTATGCCCCCTCGCAGAAGTAATGCCCTCATTGAGCCCCTTCATAGTACTTATGCCCACTTGTGCCCCTTCACAGTAGTTATGCCCACAATGTGCTCCCTCAAAGTAGGTAAGCCCACATTGAGCTCTCTCACAGTAAATATACCAACATTGTGCCCCCTCACGCTAGTTATGACCACATTGTACCCCTCATGATAGTTATGCCCTCACTTCACCCCTTCACAGTAGTTATGACAACATTATGCCCCCCCTCACAGTAGATATGCCCTCTTTGTGGCCCCCTCACAGTGGTTATGCCCTGTCAGAGTACATATGTAGTAGTTACCCCCTTCAGAGTACTTATGCCCTCACTGTACCCCCTCACAGTAGATATTCCCTTTCTGTGCCCCTATAATAGTTTTGTCCTCTGTGTGCCCCCTTCAGAGTAGTTATGCCCTCATTATGCCCCTCCTCACAGTAGTTATGCCCTCTATGTGCTCCCTTCTGAGTAGTTATGCCCTCATTGTGCCCCTACCTCACTATAGATATGCCCTCCCTGTGTCCCCTTAACAGTTATGCCCTTTCACAGTAGTAATGCCCTCTCTGTGCCCAGTTCACAGGAGCAATGCCCTCTCTGTGCCCCCTTCACAGCAGTAATGCCCTATCTGTGCCCATTCACAATAGTAAAGTCCTCTCTGTGCCCTCTTCACAGTAATAATGCCCGCTGTGTGCCCCATGAGTGTTAATAAAATGAAAAAAAGTAACATAGCACCTTGTCCTGTTCCTGATGATCAGATCCAGCTCTCCGCTGCGGGTAGAGGATGTCTAAGATCCCATACCATCTTGGCATTAATACCTACTAAGAATGGGGGCATTCTGGGGGGGGGTCAATTTTACTGTCCTTCTCCTCATAGATTTGAAAACAGTAGGTATACCCGATGGCACTCTCACATATTTTGTAGATTTTAATACCATACTGGGACCTTTTATTTGGGAGATATTACCTAATTTTGAACCTTTGAACCTCCCCTTAAAATTAACGGGGGAATCATCTACCGCAATATTTTGGCCAGGCGTATAGAACTGGGAAAAAGTAGTATAATAATGATTAATTAATGGCCTTATTTTATAGAGTTGATCAATATTTGGCTCCTCTGGGGGTGGGCAGAGCCTTGTATCAGTGAAGTGCAGGAATTTGAGCATCAAAACATGTTCTGCTCATAAGTGTGTCGGGAAGGGGGGGGGGTAGGGTATGGGTGGGTGGGGTGGATAATCGCTAATACTTGGCTTTTTTATGTTGCCAAAACTAAGAACCATGCCCCCAAATTTGCGCTATTCTGCTGCATTTGTCAGGTCCAATGTTGGCCTTTGGCATAGAAAGAGCTGGGATTCTGGGCAATATAAATGTCTGCACTACCATTACATTTATCAGGGGATCTGAAAAAAAAAGTAAAATAAAAAATTGATGGCCTTGAACCCTGGCGTCAAATTTAAGGCCTGGGGAGGAAGTGAAATCAGGCACTTGGGGGCTATAATTGTCCGCAGCTTGTCAGAGCTACAGAACGGAGCTTGTCAGAGCTGGAGATGCTGGCAAATCCAGCTTTCAGTGCTATGATTGGCCAGTGTGCACTGACTGGCCAATCACAGCGATCATCATCATGGGATGTTGTGATTGTTCCTGTGCCGACGAGCTATGACAGGAAGATGTCAGAGATCACTTCCCTGTTACTGGAGCTGATAGATAAATAAAAGTATGGTATGAATACCTGTACTGCCAAGCATGTTTGCCTTAGTTCAGTGGCAATGCTGCCTTCATCTGAAGACATGAGTGTTCCGAGAAAGTCTACTTGCTTGAGATGTTCTGCTTGACAACTGCTGGAAAGGACTGGTGTTGTCAGGTACTTTACAGATAGCAACAAGAGGGCCAGGCATGACTCACCAGTGAGGCTATAAGTAGACTGGCAGTGTTGACATCAGAGAAGAGCAGCTTGGTAGCAATGTGATTACATTACAATGCTTATTTCAGTCTGTGGTATCTATGCTATGCTATGCCACTTTACATTTAGCTATGGGGGTTGCCCATTTCTCTGGATCATCTTTGATCTTTGAGATGTTTCTACACCATAATTGGAGTCCACCTGTGGTAAATTCAGTTGATTGGACATGATTTGGAAAGGCAGAACCATGTCTATATAAGATCATGCAGCTGACAATTCATATCAGAGCAAAACTCAAGCCATAAGGAGGAAAAAAATGCCTGTAGAACTCAGGGTTAGCACTGTGTGGAGACACAGATCTGGAAAAAAAAATGATGGCCTCTAAAATTCTTAAATGGAAGAAGTATTAAACAACCAAGACTCTTCGTAGAGCTGGCGGCCCCACTAAACTAAGTAATTGAGGGAGATAGGCCTTGGTTAAAGAGGTGACCAAGAACCCAATGGTCACTCTGGCTGAGCTCCATAGATCCCATGTGCAGATGCTAGAAACTTTAAGGTTAATCATCACTGCAGCAATCCATTAATCTGAGCTAGAAAGAAACCTCTCATCAGTAAAAGACACATGAAACCTAAGGAACTCTCAGACTGTGAGAAACAAAATTCTCTGATGAAACTAAGATTGGACTATTTGGTTTCAATTCTAAGCGTCATGTCTGGAGGAAACTAGGCATTTCTTATAACCTACCCAATACCATACCTACAGTGAAACATGGTGGTGGTAGCATAATGCTGTGGGGGTGTTTTTTTAGCAGCTGGAACAGACAGACTGGTCAGGTTTGATTGAAAGCTGTAAGGAGAAAAGTGCAGAAATGTTCTTAATGGAGATGAGCGAACCCGAACTTTGCGAGTTCTGGTACACGGACCCGAACCCGGACTTTTACACTAAAGTTCAGGTTCGGGTTCGGTGTTCGGGTGATTTTATTATTTTCCTTCTATCTTCATTCAGCAGGACCTGCAATGACGTCATCGAGCTTAAAGAGGTTGTCCGAGTTATTATTTTGTTCTTTATATGTTTCTAACTTGTCAGGTATAACAACTTTCCCATATACTTTGTGTTTCTAAAGTTGCTGGTTTCTCAGAGTTGACTGAGGGTCACATGACCTATGATGTCACCTTATCTCCCTGGTCTGTGATGTTTCGTGTACAAGCCTCAGAGTTCAGATAAGAGTCTGTACACGAGACGTCACTGGCCACGCCCCCTTTCTTTGCCGGGCTCCTGCTATCTGCTCTCTCCCTGGATTCCTTCAGATAAAACATTAACCCCTTCAGCCAGAACACACTGAGGGCTCAAGGCTTTACAACAAATAGTAGCTACAGCAGTGAGAGGAGACAAATGCTGGGCAAGGAGCTATAGAGGAATTGTACAAGAACAGGTAGGGAGAATTTCCTGTGTGTATCAGCAGTGTCATTGTACAGCTGGGACTTGTAGTCCTACACATGCAACATGCTGCTGAGTATTCCAGCAGACAGACATGTCACTCAGCACTTGTATTCACTGTCTTTGCAGAGAAGGGGGAGGGGCTGCGATTGTTGTTATTGCATGTAAACAAAGGCCAGAAGAGAACATATTGCTGCCCATCAGATTTGCAGAGCTATATTTTTTTTTTCATAACTTGGACAACCCCTTTAACACGTGGTGAGCGCAGTGACGTCATCGCAGATCCTTTTGCAGGTCCTGCAGAAAAAAAGAAAGAAGAGGATAGCGCAGAGAAAGAAGTGGATGAGGTGAGTTTTATTTAAATTATTTTTAACCCCTGAATGGCCATTTTATTTAGCAATCTGTCTTAAGAATGCTATTATTTTCCGTTATATATAACCATGTTATAACGGAAAATAATAAAGTAAAGTTCGGGTCCTCGTTGACAATTGACTTGGGTTCGGGGTGAAGTTCGGGTCATGTTCGGGTCCCGAACCCGAAGTTTCGCCTGAACCCGAACTTCTATGGGTTCGCTCATCCCTAATTCTTAATGAAAACCAATTCCAGAGTGCTCTTGACCTCTGACTGATTCAAACTTTACCTTTCAACAAGTAAATGATTTATCATCAATCTATAGCATTTTTTATAGCGTGAAGCCACTTTCCTGAAAAGTGGGCTTGGCGAGGATCTGGTGTAGAAGAACACTGAAATCTATGCCAACCAGGGGCTAGTATAGATTTCACTTTAGTTACACTGAATACCAGATGCTGCAGCTAATTTATGAAGAGGTGTATGTCTTGTCATAAATTAGGCACAGCATCCAGCAGGCTCCTGGCTATCAGAGCCCCCAATACACTGCTGGGCTATGATAAATATTCCCCAATGACCCTAAGCACACAGCCAAGACAACACATAAGTAGGTTAGGGAAACTCTGTGAATGTCCTTGAATGGCCAGTCCAGAACCCTTATTTATTTTCACATAGTCTATTAATGTGTTCACCTTAAAACTTCACTTTAATTTTTATTTCAAACATAAAAGGAACCGTGCTTTAAAAACCCGATGATATTATCGTTGGCCCTGTATACTGCTTCAGTATCTACCATAAGGAGATTTCTCTATTCCTTTATTCTGCCCATGTATCTTTAGTACAGTGCTCTCTTTTATCCCTAGTCTAGTGATAAGTCACCATTAAAACATACAGGCACTGCCCCCAACATGTTTCGCCAGAGCCCTAGCATCTTCAGGGGTAATGGGCAATTAAGGTCATTATTGAAATACAGCCCTTACTTCAACCCAATCAAACATCTCTGGGGAGACCTGAAAATGGCTGTCCATGACGGTCCCCATTAAATCTGACAGGACTTGAGAGGATCTGCAGAGAAGAATGGCAAAAAATCCCCAAATCCAGGTGTACAAACCTTGTGGCATTATAACCAAGACTGGATGTTGTAATCACTGCCAAAGGTGCTTCAACTGAGTCCTGAGTAAAGGGTCTGAACACTTATGTCAAGATTTTCATTTTTCCTTTTCAATACATTATCAAAGATTTCTAACATTGTGTTTTCACTTTGTCATTATGGGATATTGAGTGAAGAATGATGGGGAAAAACTTGAATGTGAGAAAGGTGAAAGAGCCTGAAGACTTTGTGCATGCACCATAGATTGATTAATAGACAGACAGACAGATACACATATATATGTTTTAAAGGGAACCTGTCATCTCCGAAACACCCCCTGAACTAGAGTAAGCGGTGTATAGTGTAAATGATGCTGAATACGAATATGTAAGTTTTATCTTCATACTCACTTCCATTCCGACGCTGTGCTCCCACAAGTCAGAAGTCAGAATGGAAGTGAGTATGAAGATAAAAATTACATAACCGGACTCGACGTCACTTACACGATACACCGCTTACTCTAGTTTGGAGGGTGTTTCGGAGATGACAGGTTCCCTTTAAAGGTGTTAATTTAATCCTGTATAGTCACTTTATTCATTGACAATCATTTTTGTCTGGTCCTGAAAATGGTCACATTCGACACAGCCACATGCCTACGGACTTTGCAGTGTTGGATAGTGTGACCATGGCACTCAAAGGAGTGTTGCCCCCCAAGGGTGCAGCCTTTACTGATGCTACATTGATGGCCTGTTTTAAGCATACATTAAAATAAAATGAGCCGACTTGTTTACAGTTGTTTTTCATGATTGAAAC